>LOEQ01010260.1:7524-31057 GCA_001685075.1 Bramus lutescens | reverse complement strand
TTGGTTTTCAAATTGTATTTTTTATCTGCACTTGAAAAGTGCTGAATGTTCATGTCAACAGTGACCAAAAATGAAACTCTATTCATGAAACTGCTTGGTTGTAATTAAAATGTGCAGAAAGTTCAATAGGATGGCAGATATCTCGAGCTGCTCAATCCGCATTGGGAAATTTAGGAATCTTATTTTGCCTTGGGTAAATTTCAGCGACGGTTGAGATATTCCATGACATAGTTATGTGTTTTTCATAAATCTGTCATCAAATTCTCTGGTACTTTTTTTGTTGTTCACATGCTATTAAAGTAGGCATTTTAGCACACTCTTTGTATCTGCTCATGGAAACTGAGGATTTAAGACAGTCATTTTGAAATGCTTGCCCAACATCTTCTCTGTGAAAGAACCAAGATGAATCTAAGTTTAAAACTAAGTAATTTAATTGTGATATTAGAAATATAAAGTAGGAACATAAATAGAAACCACTTATTGGCAAATTTATTTTTATTGCTAGGCATTAACTTATTGTGTATACCAAAACATACTTTGAAAACCAGTATGTTTTCTTTGTGAAAGTGTTTGATATTTCTTTTATACAATTCTTAGTTGTTTTATATTTATTTTTGTTTGTTTTGCTTTGGTTTTATTATTGAATTCACTGCTTATTGTCTGATTAGCAATAGAAAAATCTATAAAATATTGCTCATTATATCATTATTTGCTAAAAAATCAGAACCCTATATAGCTAAATTATTAAGATCATTTTTTACTACTGGACTTCTCCTTTTTAATGAGATGTTATATTTCTTGGCAGCTTTCTATTCTTTTTTTCTTTCATTACTAAGATAATTTGGCCTAATAATTAACTTCTTCTAATTTTTCTTTATCATGTATGAGTACATATATCTGTGACATTACATAAAGTATCAACTTTTTCCTGTATTGTATATATTTTTAAATTTTTTGGAGAAATTTTTAAAGCCAAGAATAAAAACCATTTTCTCTATTTATTTTTATTTCCCCTAGTATATAATATTTGTTTTAGGGTTTTATAATTTACAGTTTATGTTTATTCTCTTTGGAAGTCACTCTGTAATCCCAGTTTCCCAAATGTTTTAATGAATATTTCCTTTTCCTGCCAAATTCTGCTACCCTCCTGCATGGCACCTCTGCTTTTTGTCCCTTTTTGGTCCCATATACATAACTGATGCCCTTTACCCTTACTGCCTTATCACTGTAACTTGCTTTCTATCTGTAAGATAGATTTCAGATAGATTTCATACAGATTCCAGATCTTTAATAATTGTTTGAGTATATTCTTTTAATTACAGTTGCATTACATGCATAGTTATTTAGTCAGGAGAGCCAGTGTGTGTAAAATTTTAACTGAGGTCAACCATGCCTCTATATGCCTCTTTCAAGACAAGGTTTCTCTATAGCTTTGGTGCCTGTTCTGGAACTAGCTCTTGTAGAGCAGGCTGGCCTCAAACTAACAGAGATCCACCTGCCTCTGCCTCCTGAGTGCTGTTATTAAAGGCGTGCTAAAGTATTTGTAAGCCTTCTATCTCATAGATAGAATATACTAATGTAATGGGACCGAATATAATAGTAAATATTTCCACTTTGTCTTGTAACCTGTATAATAAATGCATTATTTTCTGTCTGGGTACATTATAGTCAACAAACAATTGATAGACATTCTTCTACAAATTTTTGTGGCATAACATAAACATCTGTTGCAATTATACTTATTGACCTAAAATGTTCTTAAACTGTCTAGGTTCAGCATTATCCAATAGAAGTTTCCTATGGTCCTATGGTGGTGGTACTTTCTAGAACTGTATCATCTAGAGTCATATGTGCCACCTATGTGAGGTTTTGGATCATTTGCATTATGACTTCTGTGCCTTGGAAATGGGATTTGAAATGTTATTCTGTTTTGATGAATTTACACTGCTAGTTTTCATTAGCACTCACCACATGGAGTACATAATTCCATTCACTCTGCTCCATCTACTGATTTATTTCAGCCACATCTCTTTCCCTGCATCATATTACTTCCTGAACATCTTATCAGGCATTTAACTGTTCAATATTTATGTATTGAGTGTTTTCTCCTTTGGGTAAGAAAATTTATATTAATTTTATATTTTCAGTCTGAGGTTAGATTTAGACAGCCGAGTAATATTAAAAGTATTTTGTTACTAAGATAAAAACTTGTTTTTTTTCGCAAGAATACTATAGATTATACTTACATTCTAATTGTGACCACTTTATAGATGCACAACCTGACACAATCACAAGTTATTTAGCTTCTTTCTAACATCGAATATCTAGTAAACGATGGAGCTGGGATGTATGTAAATCTGCGGCAAGCAGGCTTCACAGACCAGGCTCCCATTCTGTCTCATTACAATATTTACTCTCTCATCTTTCTGGAGAGTGAGTTTTTATCGGTGCTTCTCTTTATTCAAAATTCACCACAGATGGGCCTTCTCTAGAACCTTATTTGTATATTCAGAGTGCAGGAAAATATATTGCTTCAAGCAAGAAGGAAGGAAAAAACGAGCTGTAATGATCAGATTTAACTCAGGTTAATCATTATCTCTGTGTTAAAATTACTTAGAGGCATATTGTTCATAATTAAGTCATCTTATCCCCTAATATTACAGAATAAGGGAATACCTTTTAGTGGCATGACATCTATCATTTTAAGCATGCCCTCAAGCCTTTTTTTCAGATTGCTCATAAAATTTCTCATTCTCCAGAGAAATGTGATCTCTAAGAAATAAATGTCTCTGTCAAGTCACAAGTAATATGAGCACATGATGAAAAAATGGAATTCTGAGTCTCACACGGGATATTGCAGTATTGTAAAATTGATTTTATTCCTTGGTATTTAAGTTCTCATGGTCATTTTAGGATTTACCTTCTGGATATAAAGGGAAGGTTATGATACCTTTCAGGGAGGTGATAAAGACAGGCCTTTGGTTAGGAAAGAGGAGGATTTTTTTTTCACAAGAAATTCTTTATCATAAAAATGCTAATGTTGGTGTTCTTGTCTTTATGTCTATGCATTCTTTAGCTATGAGGATAACAGACCCTTCATCAAGTAAGAATGACCTGAATGGCTGATAAATTGCATTTATCAGTGTGGTCCCATGAACCAGCTGTCAGATCAGTACTGAGAAATCACTAGAGCTTCTGTCATTCACATTGAGGCAGAAGAGCAAACTGTGCAGGAAACGCTGGCATGCAACGTATGCGTAGAGTGCCACAGGTGTATTGTCATACAAGAAAAAGAATTCCCCTTCGCCTCTGTTAATGGATATCACTTGAATTCGGTGCCTCAGTAACAGCACTGTCCTGTGGTACAGACTTGTCTCTTATGGAGAGCTCCTCAAATTGTGATGTGCCCTTCCACGGTCATGTGGTCAAATTTCTGTTGTGTGGTCAGGTGTCATTCATCTTAAATTATTTTGTGACTTAGTAGTGTATCTTTAAAATGATTTTTATTATGGATGAGGATCTACCTGCTTGTAATTAGTATTAACAATTTCCTGTATTAACTGTATCTAAAAAAATGGGGAAAGGCCCTTTGAAATTTAGATTTTACCTATGCCATCTCTTCCTTTTGAAATTTGGCACCTGTATCATGATGAATAATCTAATTGCTTATGAATACATTGAAATTTCTGAAACAAATTTACAAGTCTGTACCGGTCTAACAAATGGAGAGATAATGAAAACAATTGGTCATTTGCCTGTAATTTTTAAATTGCCTGTCCTACAAGAATCATCTACAATTGGCCTCCTGTGGGCTACCTTGCTGTAGACGTTCAGTTTGTTCTTCTGGTGAAGAGTCCTTTGTCTCCATTCCATGATCCCATCCCATCACATTTTCTTCTTCATGCTTTTACTTATTTCCTTATTTGGAAATGAGAACTCACTGCAGTTCTAGACCATTTAACCCTTGGCTCTATTGTGTGTTTTCTACTGGATAATGGCTGACGTCAATATTTTGTGCCATCATTTGGTTTCTAAATCTATGTATATTTCCTCTTTATTTAATGATGATTCTTTCCATTTTTCCTTTTTATGATATCTGTTAGAACCCGAGAGCTATTGTTTGAATGTTTCTATATTTTGGAATTCAGTTGTGAAATAAATATTAACATTTAAGGCATTTTTCTAATTCATATAAGCAAATGTGCCAAATGCAAGAATATACCTCCTTCATTCAAAGTCTTGTTGTTTTATAACAAACCTGATATGGTTAGTGGACATTTAAATATGAAATATAATGCCTGATTGTGTGGACAAAAATAACAATATTATTCATTTTAATAAGCCTCTGGGACAATATCTTCAAATCTTTTCAAAAAATAAAATAATTGAATTCAGATTATGGTGAATTATGTAGCTTCCTCTCCCTCTTCTCTTTGCAAAGAATCAATTACCCCAAATATTTCCTCTTTGGATATCAAAAATGAAAGATGACAGGATGCTGAAAAAATTGTTAGCTTGCTGTGTCCAAAGAAGTGATGCTGGGATAGTAAGGGATGGGCCTGCGAGTATGTAGGAATCTTAGATACTTTGGGTCCTGCTTTCCCTCTACTTCCAAGTGGCAAAGGATTCCATTTCCAGTTACTAGAGCCCCATCTATTACCACAGTTAATTTTATTCCTAGTAAATGTGTAGGATGACCACTAATATATGAGCTCCTGTCATCCACTTATTGCCATTAACCATGGCAGCTTGGAGGAAACTAAGCAAATGGAGTAAAAGTGACTGCTTCCCTTTCGTGCTGTATTACTCCCTTCATACCACTCCATCGCCATTCTCAATTTCATTCTCTTCCCTGAGTTTGTAGGCACTCCTAAGAGCTGAACACACCCTAGGCCTGTCAAAAGGGTAAAGGCCTGATTTCAAAAAGCCTAGTCCAGCATAATCAACAAGATAGTACACGGAAGCTATAAAAAGGTGCTCATCAGTAGAGTGGAACTTTCTCTTTTAACCTTACTGTTTCCTGAACAGCTCTACTTTATAGAATTAGAAAAATAAGCCTCTTCCTCTCTAAATATGTGCCTCAAATACTGGTTTCTTCTAGTCAGAGTTTTTTTTTTCCAACAAATATAATAATTTTTAGTCAGAAAAAAGGAAATTTGGAAATGTGCTATCCAAAAGTATTAGAAGAAACACAGAGTGACAAGTGATTTAAATATACCAAGGAATCTGATGAAAACTAATGTAACTTTGAAGACTTTTCCTCCTTTCCCATTCACCATAATTACATATCCATACCATTTGCATATGTATTGGAAATACATGAATAATTTATGGCACAAATCTGCTTTTGCTTAAATGAATTTCTGTGTTCATAACATTTTCATCCATGTACATCACCTCAAGCTTGATAACTTAGTAGCATTAAAATCTTAAAGCACTTATATACACCACTTGTCTCACATTTTCTGTCGTTAAAACTTACCATAACTTTTTTTTCAGTGTCAGTATCATTGATTGCACATGGTTATATTAACTCAGCACTAATTATTTGTTAACCCTGAATTTTCTCTTCTCTTCACAGGTCATGGGTTATAGGTGCAATAGCTCTCCTCTGCCTGTTAGGATTGACCTGGGCCTTTGGACTCATGTATATTAATGAAAGCACAGTCATCATGGCGTATCTCTTCACCATTTTCAATTCTCTACAGGGAATGTTTATATTCATTTTCCACTGTGTCCTACAGAAGAAGGTAAGCTACAGTTTCCCAAGCTTAAGTGACATATACTTCGTGACCGTAAAGGATGCACATCCTATTCATGTATAGCATTCCTTGTTGTTTTCATTAAATGAAACATATCACTTCATTTATTTTTATACTAGTAATGACAACATATATACATTATAATAGTTAGAAATGGTGTTCAAGCTAACCAAACCACATTTTATTATTTGTACAATGCTCAAAAAAGTATTTTCTCATAGACTTGTTTGTATATCCATGAGGAGAAAAATGGAAGTTGTGTTTTAGAGAGTAACTCTTTCAAGTAAATTGCAAAATTGGTGACTTTTATGATTTTATATACTGATAAGTAAATAATTCATTTAAAAAGACAAATTTAGTAATTAAATACATTGTTTCATATTTTTGAACCATTAGATTGGATTTCTAGTCTAGTGCTATTAACTCTATTAAAAATGTGTCCCTATAGTTTTTTATTATATGGAACCTTAGCCAGATTGCTTGGGTTTCATTCTTAGGATCTCCATTTAAAAAGTTCTCTGATTTTTAAAAAGTTAATTAACCTCCTCATATCCTTGTTTCCCCATATGTGACATGGAGGTGATGAAAATAATTATAAAGTATTTAAAAAGATGGCTCTAAAAATGAAGTGGAAAATATTTTAATCTCAGAAAGTCATACTAAGACTTTAATTCTGTTTTGGAAAACAAGAAATATGAAGACTAATTTTCTCTATTTCAGATTTCTTTATTCAAAACTAAAAAATCAAAGTACTGTCCAAAACAGACATTTAATATTCATGTCCACTTATTAAGATGAACAAGTGGATGAGAATAAAGCAGACTTATATCATGTTTCAATTTTAGCTGGCAGTAAATATCTACTATGTTTTCCTATGGTCACAAATATAGGATAGATTAATAATGATCAGTCAGACCCCTAAATCTAGATTACATGAATTAGAATGGATGAATTTTATGCTGATGGAGTCATATTCACCACAAAGACAGGCTAAAATTGGATGATTGAAGTCTATCAAATGATGATATCCCCTAAATGTCAGTAGTTTAATTCATCATGTGCTTATTTTCACTCAGTGACACACTAAACCCATGAAGACACAAGTTGGATAAAGACTTTACATATAATTTTGTAATCATCATGGTTGATGGCATACTGCAGATAATCTGGGAATGACAGACAATTTTGTGAAAACCGTCTGGATGTGGCTTGTTTTACTTCTATGCCTTTTCCATAAGACACGACTCCATAGACAGTACCAATTGAACTTCTAGGAGCAGAACAGTTTAACCTTTAGCTTGTGTACCTAGAAGTAGAACATCTGAGTATTGTCACCAGATAGTAATTAGCTGCTCTTGATGGGTATAAAGAAGAAGAGACAGGCAAACAGTAAAGAAAAAGACCAGGTAATTATAAAGGATTTCTTTATCTCACCATTTTAGAGTTGGAGATGCCACTATTGAGGTTTTAGACTTGTGTGGTCTTCATCTTATAGCAAGCATGGTTGCCTTCCTTCTCCCAGAGAGCCCGTATTGCCACCCCAGGATCTCGTCTAATCTTAATTATCTCTCAGAGACTGTACCTCTGATACATTAACACATTAATGAAGGCATTAAGTTTCTAAGAGATAAATTTTTCAGGGACATATTCACATTACAGTATTGACTATAAGGTACCTAATGGATATAGTTGCTAAGCCATGATTGGGAACATATCTTTAGGTTTATAATAAATAATCATCTTTTCTTTGTATTTTTAAAAGAAAAATGGGTGGCATTTTTATTTAGTATCAGGAACATGCCTCAGCATCAGAAAATATAAAAATTTTCTTACATAGTCAAATACTTGACTTTGTCACCACAAAACATCTTTAAAAGCTTTCTGATTAAATTTCACTAATACAACTTTGCTCTTACAATTGCTTATATATATTTGGCTAAATATATACTATTCACTAAGGTTACTTGTTGATCGATTAAACTCTTAACTAGAAATTAAACCTTTTGAGTTGAAATTTATTTTCCAGTATGGATTGTATGGTATATCAATAATTATTCCACTGACTACAGTAAGATTAGTCACTGTTGCCTTTTTATGAATTCATTTATTCATAATACCCGCAAAGTTCTAGGATTATTTACTCTGACATGAAAATATGGAAAAATATTCTACAAGTAAGGTCTATTTTATTTTCTGTCTTCTATATTTTAGACATTGCATTGAAATAAGACAGAGTTATCAGATGACATATCATGTGAAATAGATTAGATATTCTATGGACATGGCCCAAGTTAATCCTTTTCATTAGGACATATGCTGAACATTTTAAATCTTATGAGAGCAAAAGAGAATTAGCACATTGAATCATGTAGCAATGCAGCTTTCATGGAGGTTGGCATTGCCATATATATATATATAGATTTGCTGGCTGTTTATAAAATGAATACAAAATATTCAATATTTTTTAAATGCAAATAGTTCACAATGAACTCTTATGGCTTACCTAGCAGTATTTGCTGGATACCTGGAAGATTGCTTCTCCACATTTCTCCCTTCTCTTTTTTTCTTTCTACTACAATATTTGTTCCAATAAAAAAAAAAACCCTCTGGATTGAGGAAACACAATCATTGGCTAGGTGCACCAGAAAAAGAAAGTGAGATTAGAGGACATTAAAGTTCTTAAAGATGATTCACAAATTTAATACAAAATATCAAGCTATTCTATCACAAGTATCTTTGTTTAAGATTATTTTAAAGCTTCCCAAAATTGTAATCAAATTTTACCATATTATTTTAAGAATATTGAATAATAAGCAGATATTCTATTGATAATTTAATAAACATCCCAACAAAATGGTCTTCATTTGTCACATACTGTTAAAATAGGATGCCACATTCTCTCTTGTTTTTATCTTTTCTTAACCTTATCTTGGAAGCAGAGTAATTCTAAACTTTCTTTTCAGTGCTGTGTCATAGGTATCTTTGATAAGTCTTACTTGGTCCTCATCACACATGCCCACCAGAGCACTCTTCATTGATACTTGGTTTCACTCTGTCATTGTTCTTTTTGTGTGGGGAGGGATACTGCATTCACACTAAGCAAGTGTTCTAATTCAAAGCTGTGTCCTTTCATTCCATTACTTGTACTAAGTAATTTATTTCCTTACAAAATAACTGACAGAAGCAACTTAAGGAAGAAGCATTAATTTTGGCTCACAGTTCAAGATGACATAGAACTTCATGGAAGTGAAGGCTTGTGGGAGTAGAAGATAGCTGTCCATGTCAGGTCCTCAGTCAGGAAACAGAGTCCTGGGCCTCAGCCTGTGGTACTTACTGTCTGCCCTCTGTAAATAGGAGTTCCTGTCCTATCCAGTCCCATAGCTGTTCAGTCCAAAAGAAACACATAGAGACTTATATTAATTATAAACTGTTTAGCCCTTTAGCTCAGGATTATTATTAACTAGCTTTTATAACTTAAATTAACACATAATTCTTATCTATGTTTAGTCACATGGCTTGGTACCTTTTCTCAGTAAGGCATTCTCATCTTGCTTCCTCTGCATCTGGCTGATGACTGAGTTTCTGCCTTTCCTCTTCCCAGAATTCTCTTAGTCTGGTTACCCCGCCTATACTTCCTGCCTGGCTACTGGCCAATCAGCACTTTATTAAACTGATATGAGTGACAAATCTTAACAGTGTATAAATGTATTATCCCATAGCAGCCTTCATTGTAGTTCATCCCTCCTCAGTCAAACCTCTCAGGAAAGGACCCTATAGACGCATCTCTGGTGTGTTCTCATGACTTTAAATCTATTCACACTGACCATGAGGATTAACTATCATACCATTCCTATTATATAGTAATTATTCAAACAAAGTGAGTCCTTAAAAGAAACCAAAATATAGTTTGAATCTAAATAATTTTTCTTTAAAATCACATATTTAATTTTTCATTTTCAATGAAATTATACCAGAATGCTACATTGTTATAAATAGTAGAAATTAGGTACTCAGTGAAATTGTTTACATAAAGGATTAACAATTATGTATAAATATCACATCATCATGTGAACATATATGTGTACAATAAGTATGATAAGGTGTCCCTTTGTTGTGTTATTTTTGACAAGTAGGAATATCAATTATTTTCATGTTTTTTCAGTTAAATCTACAGTAATAAAAATTTAGACATGACACAAGTTTGTTCAAAAATTCTTGATATATTCCCAATTTTGAAAACACATATTATAGATGTTCATCTTTATTTCCTCTGTAAATTTATAGATTAAGAATTTATTCTCCAGGGCTGTTTAAAAAATAAAGGAGTAGCTGTATTTCTGTGTAATTATTGAAAACAATTTTATGGAAGTATATTAAAATATTTCAAAAGTTTTATGCTTTCTTCAAATTTTAATCTTAGAAGAAAAACAAGCAAGAAATATAGATTTAAATAACATGCTTAGCTCAGCACAGTTCCATTTTCTGCCTTAAAATATTAAACTTTTTGACTTCTTTGGTCTCTTGGCTTCTCTACCTTACTCTTCAACTTTCTCACTGATTTTTCTTCATCTAAAGAACAGTAGTTAAAATACCATTGCACCAGTAGGTCATGCTCTAAAATTAATAAGGCTAAAACAGTGTCTTGAAAGTTTCAAATACAATCTTTGAATTATGGGGTAATACTACTGGGTGTTACTGATACAGCATGTGCGTTTACAAAGATTAAAGTAGTATGAGATTTAAGATGGGCAATATGAATTTTACTATTTCATACTAGACTAAGATGATAAAGTTTTTGTTTCTGTGAACTTAGGAAGTAAGTTCTTGAAAATAAAAGCTCATATCCACGTTATATCTTATTTCTTAGCTGAAATGGATGAAGCTCTAATAAAAGTTAACATTTCATTGGCTAGGTACGGAAAGAGTATGGGAAATGCTTGCGCACGCATTGCTGTAGTGGGAAAAGCACGGAGAGTTCGATTGGCTCAGGGAAAACATCTGGTTCTCGAACTCCAGGACGGTACTCCACAGGCTCACAGGTAAATAATACAACTGACTCCTTGATATGAAATAATGTTTCCTTTGGTCATTTTCTGATCACCCCATCATATATGTTTGTCAACAGTTTGGTTTCAATGTGACTGTAAGAAAACAGGAGGGATAAAAATTATACAAAAATTATGGAATCTACAGAATGTGGGTGGGGCTTAGAAGACTCCTCTCCAACTTGTGTGCCATCTGCAGATAGTGGCTGACGTGGAAGAGAAAGTCAGTTTACTTCAAGGATGGGGACTCTCGTATGTGGCCCATACTCCAGTAAATAGTCCGCACTAATTAGATCCAGAGTGTCACAAGGAAAACAAACAGAAAAACGACAGTAAAACGAGAATATGACATTGGGAGGGACCTATTGGGAGGTCTAGGAGAGGTTGGAGCAGGGAGTAGAAAGCAGATCTAATTAAAATACATTGTATACATGCATGAAACTCTCAAATAAAAAAATTGAACTAAAGATATTTAGGTTATGAAATATACACTCTAAAACCACATAATTATTAATGACATAAGAATGGCTACAGCAAACAGAAAGAGATTTTCTACTGAACTGAAATTTACAGAAAGTTATATTTTATACTTATGATTCACAAATGTCTTAGATATTTAAATAGATATAATAATTCTCAATTGCATACTGTAAAAAATATATATAAATGATGTATGGGAGTGGAAAGATTGTTCACCTGTTAAGAGCACTGGCTTCTTTTCCTGAAGGTCTGATTCCTAGCATCTACATGTGGTGCATGTCTTGATCTGTATACATGTGCTTTACAGGTGTATGTGCAACCAAAACACCCATGTACATGAATAAAAAAAATGTAAAAGAAAAAGTTTCAAACAGCAGCATGCTTAGGGAAAAAAAAGTAGTTCGCACAATGTTATGTGTTTGAAAATTGAATGATCCAGTGCATTTAAGAGTACCACTATTTCCATCCACTTGCATGCTTTTAAGTTCTACAGTAACAAAAAATGGCGACAGTAGTACTCTAATGAATATATATCCCACACCTTCTTTATCCATTCTTCTATTGAGGGGCATCTGACACACGTATCATCGTCTTCAAAAGTGCTAAGAGGTGGAAAGATTGAAAGAGACTGAGTGGACAGAGAGCACCATGAAAAATAGGTTCTTTAAATGAGCCTCTTCTTTTCTAATGAGAGACGGAAAGGGGGTGGATTCTAAGAGGAATAGAATAGAGGTGGGGGACTAAGAGCTGTGGAAAGAGGGGAAATTATAATGTTTCAGTAAAAGGTATAAAAGTGAAAAGAAGACATCAGACAAGTGCTAACATACTCAGTAGTCAGTTCACTTGTGTTTCATTTTGACTAGCACATTGTTCTGCCAAGTGCTATCTTAATAGATACCAGAATTAGAAAGGAAAATGGAATGTATTCGAAGGCACAGGCATACTATTTCAGTGGGAAGGACATTGTTTAAGAGTGCATGCACTTTAGCAGAGTTTTATAATAGTTTTACAACTGAGCTCTCCTCATTTCTCATTGAATATTCAATATTATGACTTTTTACTGTGCATATATAGTCACAAAGGGAATTTTTCAGAAATTTTAATATAAACCCAGCGTCTTTGTAATAAAAGGTATTTTTATCTGCCTTTGTTTATCTAAATAGTCACCAGAAAATTAAAGGCATATTACATGGATAGCCCTAAGACCATATAATATTTAAGTCCTATTTAGGAGCAAAACATAAATCATTTCATAAATCAATTAACTTTTTAGCAGAGAAGGCACATAAAAACACAAAATTTAGGAATGTACAAGCATTTATATTTCAATATTTTTTAATAAATGCTGGTGATCCATAGAAAATGCATAATAAAATTCTAATTATGTACATAATATTGTGCTCACTGTTTATTTATGAATTTCATTCACTTTAATTTTGGCTATTTACAGGTTTGCACCTTTCTTTCTTAACTATTATAGAAATAAGTGACAGAATGTACACATTTTAAATCACTTTCAGAAAGAGTGATGGCTAAATCTATGCCAACAGTCAGAAAAGATTTAGAATTGCTTTGAAGATTGGAAATTCGAAACAGAGCATATAGATCCTGCTTGGAACATTAACTTTATCTAATTAAACTTCTCTGTAATATGGTCCAATTTCAATCCTCACTTTTCTTACTGCCGAGAAATCGATTTATTGTTCCTTATTTCAACAAAGCTATGAACTCAAAATAAACCACAAAATAATTTCTCCTTTCATACCATAAAGGAAAAAGATACATATTTGTCAAATTTTAATTGCTTCACTTTTGAAATTATGTTAGAAGTTAAAATTAGCCATCCTTGAACATAACTAAAATGGCTACTAATGAAATAAACCAAGGACCAGCAATCTTTTCAAAAACAAAGGAGGAAATAAGAAATAATCTAATAATACCAGGCACATGAAGACAGAAAGGTCTATAGCACAATGACCTTACATAATGCTCTTGCTATGATTTTAATGCATTTCTTCCAAACTTCAGGTAGAATTTTAATAATGTTGAGAGAAGAGACTTTTGGAGGCCAGATAATGACTATTTTTTATTTATTTAATTATGCATTTTCAGTTTAACAGAAAATGTTGCTTTCACAGTCGTCTGCTATGTGAGAATAGTAACACAGTAACAGACCCCACAACAGGCCTCAATCCAGTGCCTTAATCTTGAACCTAAAGCATTTAGTTCAGAAGTAATGTTTTTTTAAGTATATATTTTATTTGACTAGAAATATTGTTCAATAAAAACTCTTTAGCATGAATAATATTTCAATTAACATATTCTAAAAACTTAAAGGTCATAGACTTTTAAATATTTTCTATATAAATAAATTACTATTATTTTAATTTTGGCCTATTCAAAATCATAATGACTTCACACACATTTAATTCAATGTTCCTTTAATTCAAAGATATAATACCTTGTGTAAAGACTTGGATATTGAATAATTAGGATTTCTGCTTTTTTATAAATATGCATTAGCTGAACCAATGAATAGATTGAGTCATTTAACTATGTGTGTGTGTGTTTTAAACTGTGTCTCCTTTTTCATTTGTGTTTAACAAATTACCACACTTTCATTGTCTTAAAACAGCTTAATTCTTTATGTCATAGGTCTAAAGATCAGAAATACAAGGCTCGCTTAACATATCACAAAGTCAAAGTGATAATATAAGTAAAGTGCTTTCCTAGCCTCTGGAGATGAATAGGCTGCCAAAATCACTCATATTGCTGGCCAAATTTAATACCTTGCTCATAGGACAAATGGCTCCATTTCCTTGCAGATCAGCTACCATGGACACAGAGCCTTCTTCCCAGCAGCTGACTCCACACGTTTTCGTTTCTTTACTTGCATGATCCTTATTTCTAGCAACCATGTTCGTAATCTTCCTTGGATTGTGATCTTGGTTTCACTTCCTACTGCTTGTATTTTACTCCAGCTTTTAAATCAATGATCTCCTCTTAAAGACTGGCATATTAACTGTGGCCCGCCTAGAGTATCCAGAATAACTTCCCCATTTAAATAAATAACCTCAAAAATAACTTCAAATCTCAATCAAGTATCAGGGCTTCCATGGATATTCTCTACATCCTCTACATATATGTGATGGTTGTGTAGACTGGTGTTCCTGTGGTGGGTGTGAGGTATTCTCTGATTTGTTCTTGAGCTCTTAAGAACCTTCTCCTCCTACTTGGTTCCATCTTCCAGCCTTGATATGGAGGTTTGTGTCTAGACTTATTGTATATTTTTATGACTTCTTCAGTGGATATCCTAGGAAAGCCTATTTTTTTTCTGAAGAGAGCCTGAGAAAGAGTGGATCTGAGGAAGAAGGTAGGTGGGCAGAGAAAAGGAGTGTAGGCTAGGGAGGAAAGGAGGAAGAAAAACTGTGTTCAGGATTTATTGAAAACAAGTAAAGAATTAGGGAGGTTGGAGAGATGGCTCAGGAATTAAAAGCATTGACTGCTCTTCCATAAGACCCAGGTTCAATTCTGAGCACCCACATGGAAGCTCACAACTATCTGTAACTCCAATTGCAGGGAACCCAACATTTTCATGCAGACACATATCAATAAAAAGCATCAATGTATGTGAAATAAAAATTTAAATAAAAGAAAAAATAATATATTCATACATTACAGGGATTAGGATGTGGGTATCATTGGGAATCATTATGACATTACAGCTAGTGTACAAACACTAGTGTATATACAAATTAGATTCTGAAAGAGATAATTTATTTTGTTATCTTTAAGTTATCATAATTTTCATATATTCCTACATCAGGAATAATAGCAATTTTGAATTTGTCAGATTTTTGTTTTTTTAATCACAATATTTCTCTGAAAAGGAATGCACACAATTATCCTTAATAGATAAATGAGAAATGGATTAAAATTTTCAAACTGAGAATAGAGGTGGGGTGGGGTAGGAAGGAGAGTGTAGGAAGAGGGGAGAGAGTGGGAACTGGGATTGGTATGTAAACTGAGAAAGGAGAGTTTAAAAAAATAAGTAATTTATTATAAAGTTATACCTTCCAAAAAATTGTCAAACTGAGTACAAGTTTATGTAATAAAGAGCAGTTCCTTCACATACTACTACAATTGAGTCATAGTCAGTGCTGATTATATATGGCAGATATTACCATCTGTATATTATAGTCTTTCTTACTTATGGTCACTAGCTATGACAGTCATTTTTCCATAGTGATACTAAATTTTCTGCAAGTTTACTTTTATTCTCATAATATTTTCAATATCCTCAATGTAATATTTCTCTTTTATGATAGCCTTTAACTTTCTTTAAGGGCCATCCAGAAGATAAAAATGAGGGCAGGAATGAGGCACTTGAAGTTAAAATCAGCTGCAGATAGGTAATCTCATTTTGAAGATTGTATTTTAGAATAATGTTAACATTTCATTGCATCAAATAAAGAAGTTAGTGACATAAAAGAGACTGAGTGACTTCAGGTGAATTGAAGCAGGAACAGAAAGAAAAAGACCTCATTATCTTACATATGAAATTGATAAAAGCAGTATACGGAATGACTATAAGATGTTTCGAGGTTAGAGAATTAAGGAGACAGTGGACTAAGAGTAAGCTCAGAGACATGCGTGCCTTTAAAACAAGCGGCTCCCTTGCTTTCTGTTGCTTCGGCCTGGTGATGACCACAGTTGGCAAAACACTCGTCTGTCAATCATCAATCAAGAACATTCCTTATAGAAATGGTTGGAGGTTCATCTGATTAAGGTAGTTCTTAAGTGGAGGGTCTTTTTTCTAGGTAAGAAAAAGTTGTCAAAAAAAAAGAACTTAACAGAACACCACTTTACTTAGAAATTACTCACAGTAGATTTATGGTGATCTCAATACACATGCACAAACACACACATGAACACACTCATATCCACACACACAGAGTGATGTAATTATTCATGTTATTAGTTGGGTTTAGTCATTCCACTATGTGTACATACCAACACATACATCATGGTAGATAACATAGATTTATATAATTTATTCTAATGAAAAGTAAAAAGAAATAGAATTTTAAATAAATTAAGATGATGAAAACCAACAACTCACATAAAAATTAATTCTATTACTCAATAGTGAGAAAGATCGCTATTTTCTATAAAATTTATTTAACATTCCTAGTGAAGTTCCCCTTCCCTCCTTTCTTCCCAGTTCCTCCTCCTACCACTCTCTGTTCAGAATCCATAATCTACTCCTCCTCCATGTTTCAGAATGGGTTGTCTCCCATGAATATCAAAAAGACATGGTATATCAAGTTGCAGGAAGACTAAGCACCTCTGTATATATTAAAGCTGGGGAAGTTTACCAGGTAGGAGGAGCAGGGTCCCAAAATTCAGCAAAAGAGTCAGAGATAGTCTTGGTTACCAATGTTATGAGTCCCAAAAGAGGACCTAGCCACACAACTATAACATATAGGCAGAGTGCCTAGGTCAGTCTCGTGCAGGTTCCTGTGGGCCCCTATGAGCCCAGGTTTGTTGGTTCTGTGACTTCCTGTGGCTCTTACAATTTTTCCACTTTTCTGAAGGATTCCCCAAAGCTGTACCCGATGTTTGACTGCAGGTCTGAATCTCTTTCCATCAGTTGTTAGATGAATCCTTTTAATGACAACTGATATAGTCCCCAATTTATGAGTATAGCGGAATGTCATTAGGCATTATTGCACTGGCATTTTCTCCCCCAGTTGTGGTTGGTTCTATCCTGTGTCTTTGGGTCATCTCGGGGATCTCCAGGAATCTGCAAAGATACCCTAACTAAGACTCTAAGTAATATCAGATATGTAACCATGCCCTGTGACCAAACGGAAGGAGTAGGAAGCCAACACTGTCACATAATCTTCAACCTAAACTCTGTCCTGCTGATGGGATATGCTAGAGTAAGGGTGGCCTAGAGATTGAAGGAGTGGCCAACCAATGACCAGTCTAGCCTAAAACCTATGCCAACAGAAAGATCATTGTTAATATATCTTCTGTTAATTTTTCAGCAGTTCCACGAACAGTTAAAAAACTTAGTTATTTTTCTACATTATATTAGAGCTCCAGTTCTGTGTATACCAATGTGTGTGATCAGCTTTTCAACTGCAGTAAAATGTCCCACCTTCTGTCAGTTTGTCTTGATTTGAACTCTCCATGACCTTTCTATTCTCTCATTTAGATAAGTCAGCCTAGCGAAAACACCATTAAAAACTGAACCAAAATTGAGTAACTTCATGAGAAATTTTGCTCCCTGCTCTTCACTCAACTTAATTTCAAGCTAAATGTGAGATGTAGATCATCAACAGTAAATGAGCATATCCTTATTTTGATATTAGACAACAGTCATTTTGTGTATTTTATATAGTTTTTATGAAGAGAGTCATACAAATGTATTATCTCCCTGTGTCCTGCTGATAAAATCACAGGACATTTAAGAAAATGGATAATCAAATGAAGCATTCACCATTGGGAATGAACGTGAAGCAAAGAAATGAAAAGTTGGTTAATGCTGGAACTTTACCAAGTGCAAATGGAATTAGTTTACCAGGACAGTGTGGAAGCAGCTGGAGGTCTCAGTGAAGGACTTCAGTGAGTTTGCATAACTTAATGTTTTCCTTCTTGATATAAGTAATATTCAAAAATATTTATATCCTTTCATCATTAGTTAGTTTAAATGAAAAGGATAAAAATTATACACAGATAGAGTAATTCAGTATTTAGCAAACCCCCAGTCTTCAGATGTTTAAGGTGAATATTATGAATAATATAAATCATGCTAGATTATCCTTAGCATCTAAAAGCTTTTGAAATATTGAGTTTAAATGGAGAAAATAATGCCAGTACAGTGAATTTAAAAATGAGCATTTTAAAGCTCTTATGGTGTAATATAAATCATCTGTGCACACATTGAATAACATCCAAGAATGATGTCACATCACTGGTAGTTTAATTAAGAAGGGGTCCATTTGCTAAAAGACATCCTGAGTGTTCTAATGGTTTTCTCATCACTCTATTCAAAATGACTGATAGGCAAACAAATTTTTTTTAAAAAGAATAAATTGATGAAAGTAATAAAGTCGTGATACTTTAAAATGGCCAATTCATTTATGCATTGAAAAAAATATATGCCCTTCCACATGTGGATTCATTGAACAGGGATACTGATTTTTCATTAAGCATTTAATAATCTCTGAAAAGCAAGAAATTACATTGTTTTCTTCTCTATTATCAATGTTCATGTAGCACTAGCCCATGTTTTGTGATTTAAAAATATTGATCAAATGTTAACTATATTAAAATATTTCAGTAATATACATTCTATATTGTTCAGTATATATTATAGCTCAAAGTAATGCTTTCAGATAGTAAGAAAATACTACAATTTGTACAAATTTGGAAAAGGAAGACTGAAGGAAATGGACAAAAACTGAATATTATTTTCCTGCCCTGACTATTTATGGTTCTATTAAGTCAACAACAAAGAATTAAGCACATTGAAAAGAACACCGGAGTGCTGGAGGATGTTTTTCCACATATCAGAATTGAATAAAGCTGAGGGTGAGAATCTGTAGTAGCATAGGCAGGACAGGAGGTTAATTCCTTTCTCACTGCATTATATTTTAAAAGAAGCAGTGATTTTCAAGTCGGCTGATGTGTGTTTTAAGACTACCCTACTTATACATTCATTGTTTTTTTCCTAATTTTTGCAAAACAGTTCACATGATTCTGCATTAATGTCTAAATCTGAGCCCTCATGAAAAAGAAAAACATGATTTTATCACTACCATAAAAGAAACATCAAAACAATAAAAAGGATAATTTTGCGAATCAATGTGCTAAACTGTGAAATTTTCATACTATATATTGATCAAGTTATTCCAATTCTTTCTCCCTTTTCTTCTCATTTATTATTTCCCTTCCCAGCTCATAACAATGGCTCTATTTTATCTTTGTTCATTGTTTAGTTTAGGGATGTTAGAGAAAGTGGGCAACATTTCTACTGCAAAACAATAAAAGAGGGTGGATTGGAGAAAGGAAAATGAGATGGATTCATTAGGAGAGGTATAATTATCATTGACGTAGGGCGTTATGGTGGGAACCAGAGTCAAAAAACCACACCCATCAGTAATGATGAAAAGCTTTTTTAGAGGAAATCACCATCACAGGAGGATGCCAGGGCTGCTGAAGGGAAAGAGACAAACCTTTGTGTATCAAAGAACATAGGGAGTTTTTCTAATTTTCACGAGTTTTAGGTGCAGAAAAAGTTTGCATATCACGTGTCCTTAGGATTCAGAGTCAGGACTCAGTATGTTTTATTTCAGGGATTCTTTGGGTCTGGTTTTCAGCTGACCTGGACTTGCTCACAGCTCCTAACAGGAACACACTCACAAGCAACATAAAATTTGCTTATTACTCTTGGAGAGAGACTTCAAGGACTTCAAGGAGAAGGTATAGCCTGGTTTCTGGAAGGCAGGCAGGAACGGCTATAGAATCCGAGTTCTAGATATAAACTCACTTGTCCATTTTTAACAATTATTTTTCAAGTTGTTCGAAAATGTTTAGACAGTTAATGTATACATTATTCTATATTAATAGCTCTTAAGTGTTTCTTTCCTTCTTCTTAAAAACGTTTCCCATTTTCCCAATGGCTCTGGCTAAATATTCTCTTGCTATACCAGCTACAAGTGGTAGGAATGTAGGTCTCTGTCTTCTTGCTGCTCTCGGAGAAAAACCTACTAGGTTTACTCGGTGTAGTGTGGTGCTAGCTGTGTACTCCTACAAAGTGAAGAGGATTCCAAATGTTCAACCCAACATTTCCCCTGACCGTATAGAGTGATATGTCAAAAATGCTGTAGTTTCATCTATCAATGTTACTTTTCTTTTTCTTATATTTCAAGCTGTCCCTTTTGACCTGTGCTCTGGATGATTTTTCCGCTTATCCAGATGGAACAAGAACACTATCGGCTTTGTATATGTTTTACTTCTGGGAAAACCATGATTAATTATCCCGCTAGATAGGTTAAGAAGATCTGGCACACAACTGAGCACTAGAATGACTATACAAATCATAATTTCACAAAACAGCAATAAAAATTTTCAATATTTCTATTGTAAAGAATGAGCACTGTTATGAATGGCTGATAATGAGCATAAATCCATGATTACACAATGTAAACATGTAGCTAGTTTCATTTAGCAGCTATTTAATGTGGGCACTTTGTGCACTTTATTATATCCCAAAATTCATGTAAATAAATTCAAAATAATTAATTATTTAGGACTTATCCAAACTAGTTGAAATAAACTTTGTGAAATTAATAATCTAAAGTAAAACTTATTTGATATATTACTTTATATGAGAACAAATAATTAGTTTTCCTTTTTTTTTCTTTTAATTCTATTGATTTATTATCTTAAAATCATGATCACCTTTGTGTTGGACTCAGGATCTACTAAACTGAGATCAATACTTGAATTATGAAAATGAGCATTCATTTGAGTCTTGTTCTTTTTGAATTAACATTAATATTGAGAAGTTTTGGATCCTTGAATAAAAATAATAACAAGAAATGCAATAATACACAAAATGCTCATGTTTTTGTAAAAATATCTTTCTTTCTATGTGAAATTGCACAACCTTAATTTGCATGTCGAAAACGCTACAGTTTCGTTTTTTTTTTCTAACAATGCTGTGTTATAGAGTAAAACATACTAAGGAGTTAGAGCTTACATTTCAAGAGGATTTCTTTCATCCTATGTTTAAAATCTGTTTCTTAATGAGCATCTTTATCTCTCCTATTACTACAGAAAGTACACACTACTCAACATTTTTCTTCAGAGAGCATCTCTCCAATCCAGAAATGATACTACAGAAGCCCTTTAAAGTTATGTTTGTCTTTGCAGTACTCTTCAGTTATTTCTTAGACGTCAGAGATGTGCTGTTTTGTCCGACAGGATTATTCATGAGCAATATTTTAGGCAGTTTCATATTTGTAATTTTGATATTTAGTCCCAGAGAGTAAAAATATTTCCAGCTGAATCGGGTTTTAATATAAGAGGCATTATAATATCAGAAAGGGGAAGGAAAATATTCATTTGTTTAGCAAGTAAGTGGAGAAAAGGAAACCTGAAGTTTCTACAGTGCCTTTTACAGTCAGGTTTCTGTATAAATGGTGTGTACATAGGCATAGAACTTGCCAAGACTATATACTACCCAGCTAAAAGTCACTATAGTTTGTACCAAAACAAGCAAGGTAATTTTAATAATAGTGTTCAGTTTCAGAAAATCAGACATCTCACACAAAGTGTTTATATAAGAGACAGTGCTTAGAGTTCTTACCATATTACAACACCATTAACTAGATTTCCTGGGTCTCTGAATAAGCATTGTAAATGAAAAAATATCAACACCTTTGGATATGTAATAGTTGCTTTATTTAATCAATTGAAGTGAAGCTACCGATGGTTTCTCTTTTCCCTCAAGTTGTTAAAGAGTATTTAGTTATTCACATATTTAGTATGGGACTGGGGAGAGAGAATGCAAATTCAACATAAGATGAACAGGGTTTCTTGAATGGTTACAGCTAAAAGGGATTGAGTAAAGTTAAAGTGTGGTGATTGAAAGCAGGTAGTTATTCCCAAAATGGAAATTACTAAATAGTATATAAAGGAGACTCTCATTTACTTTTCAAGAAGATGAAAAAGTCACCAATATATTATTATGTAAGGGGTCTAGGGTGATTTTGTGATATTGCATAAATCAATAGTGTGATTTAGAAATCTATAATTACTGTTTCTCAAAACACAGTCTCTTTGAAAATTTATCATCTAAGGAAGCAAGAAGAAAATAGAATGACCCAGATCCAAATTGTTCAGTTTATCAAGTGAATTACGGTTGAGGGTAGAGCTTCACATGATTGAGGGTTTCTAGATGCTGTTCTTCACTTTTAGATCAAATCATATGATTCTTTTCTTTTAGCTACTGGTAGCTTACCATTATTCAGTCATTACCAATTAAAGTTATTAAGAATTAAATTAGTAATTGTACAGTTATATTCATATTCTTGGAGAACAACCAATTGAAATATTTTTTAAAAAACCATTATGACAATTTAACATTTAAGAAATAAGTAAATATCCTTAAACATGTAAGGATAGGTGAACCATGGAAGCAGCAATTTCCGTTCACACCAAATAACACTATTGGATACAGCTTCCACGTCCATTCATATATACTCAAATACACACTTGCCCATGATGTTTACTGTATATTAAAGGAATGTAGTAATATTTAAAGAATATAAACACAATACAAATAGGAGACAATTATAATTAAACAATAGTAAATGAAGAAGCTGTGCATATATTCAAAGCATGTTATATGCACACAAGAAAATGTAATATTGAAATTACTTTATTTCAACAAATAAAACTGTCATTGTTAATTGATAAGATTATTAAAATCTCTACAATATGTGAGAGTAAATACCTCATGACAAAACCACAATAGAAATGAAAAGTGAATTCCATTCATGTTTTCAAATGATGCTAAGAATGAAATCGTTTTCTTTCTACCTTCTCATTAACACTAAGAATCACACTTATCAAAATTATATCTGCTCACATGTGTATTTTCCTAAACAGTATCACTTATCTTACTGAGAGCAACAGAAAAGAAAATCAAGATAGTACATCCAGTCGCTAATTTACACTGTGGTTAATTTTTGAAACCATTAATGAGACCCTTTGTGCTTTGATGGCCATCTCTAATTTGAACTTGTTCAGCAAATTCTGCCTGCATTAGTAACCATGGCAACTTCAGGATAAATACTGAGTATTGGCCTTCCAACAATTAAACACCTCTAAGTCTCCTTTATGTCTATCTTGTAACCACAGAGACACAAGCTTCAGGAACAGCGGTAACTTTTAATCTAGTTCCAAGGAACAAAGATAAAATGTCATGTACAGTCTAGGTTATTATAAATTTAAATAAAAGATAAAAAGAACTCCCCCCCCAGTATGGTGTAACAAATGCCAAACCTCGTAGCAATTATATAAAGCTTTTATGTAAACAGATCATTTACACAGTTACAGATTTAGTTGCTAAGGGATTATTGAAGAAATGTGGGAAGAATAAGGTAGCAGCAGATCAACACAGTCTCAACAAAGTGAGTTTCTCTGGATTTCGAACTTATTTTATAT
>LOEQ01010259.1:119861-132589 GCA_001685075.1 Bramus lutescens | reverse complement strand
TGCTTAAATGAATACAATTTGTGTTTGTTATTTCTGGGTATAAGCTAGTCGTGCGGGAGCCGGCTGGACAAAAAGCAGGCCAGGCCCGCTCCCCATAGACTACAGTAGACCAACACCAGTGTTCGTTTGAACAGGAAATGATATCTTTCTATGGGTTTGTACCCAACTTAGCAATATTTTTATGTGGTCTTCCATCCCCAAAAGGTACCTTTCCTTCTGCATGGTAGTCAGTGAAGGGACTTTAATTTTTTTTCTTTTAAAGATACTAGCCAATTTTAAATAAATTTTATCCAAAAACTCCATAATCTTTGATCGTACATTCAAACTATCAGACATGCTAATGAGGCACAGTACACAGTATATGCTCTATGCAAGAGTAATGGTTTCTCCTGCCAAAAGCTGACAGCATTGGCTATTTCAGATAATCGATCTTGAATAAAACCTGCTATCTAAAGGTTAGGCAATCTTTTTTGGAATTAGCGTTTTTTTTTTCTTCCTCTTCATAAATCTTAAGAACTTTTAAGTCCAACATCGTACATTTCCTTCAAATACTTGCCTAAGTCAAAAATAAAAGATAAATAAAAACCGGACTTTTTGAAAGGTCATCTTGGTGGACCTATTTAAATAAGAGTGATAATTAATGCTATTTATTATATGAAGAAATTGGCACTATTTAAAGCAAATCAACTAATCACAAAGCAGAACATTAAGAGTAAAACTGAGACCAGAACAATTTCAATGAGTGGTAATGAGCAGGCTTTATCAAAAGACAGAGCTGAAGCTGTTTAATGTGGGGAATGGGTTTTACTTGTGGTTCTAGAATTGGGCAATGCATCGTTCCAGAAGATACAGTAAGTGTGCCAACCAGGAGGAGAGGTATGTGTTTCGTAAGCAAATAGGGGCTGGTGAAAGCAGAGGCAAGCATCTCAGAGTGGGCTGGCCTTTTCTGAGTTGCCCCACCCTGAAGTGAGAACAGGGAGGCCATAGAAAAGGAAATGATTGGTTAACACGAGGTGTTTCCAATGTATTTTTCCACAGGATTAAGACAGGGAACACTATTCTCAATATACACCAAAACTTGCCTGCTTGAGGATTTGCGGATCATTCCTCCTGGCTTCTGAGGAGATCCAATAACAACTTACTTTCAACTCAGTAACACGGAATTTTAGTGCGAGTGACTCCAATTGAGTTTTGATCTTGTCTGTTGGGGTTTAATCCACAAGCTTAGTCCAAAACAATGACATGTTTACTTTTTATTTAGCAGATCAAAACAAAAAAACTAGCAGATACAGTTTTAAAATTGTTATTAGTTAAAAATTTGTATGCGTGAGTATGTATGCTGTTACAGAAGATGGCCAGTTCAAGTTCTGTATCCCCCATTTCTAGGAGTTTTATCTAGGTTCACCCTCGTAGAGTTCTAGGAGTTTCCGTTGCACTAGGTTTCTACATTGCCCCCAATTCCAGTTGTCTCTCTTGGTAACTCTTTCTCTCCATCCTCCCCCAACCCGATTCCTCTTGTTTCCGTTCCCACCTGCCCCCGCCCACACACAATATCTATTATATCTCCCTTCCCAGGGAGATTCATGTGCGTTGCCCCTTCCCCTTGAGCCCTCCTTGTTACTTAGCCTCTCTGGGTCTGTGGATTGTAGCACGCTTATACCCTTGCTTTTCAGCAATATCTACTCATAAGTGAGTACATACCATGTTTGCCTTTCTGGGTCTGGGTCACCTCACTCAGGATTATTTTTTTTTCTAGTTTCATCCATTTGCCATCAAATTTCATAATGTTATTTTTTTATCAGCTGAGTAATACTCCATTTGTATATTACCACATTTTCTTTATCCATTCTCTGGTTGAAGGACATCTAGGTTGTTTCCAGTTTCCAGCTACTATGAAGAAAGCTGCTATGAACATAGTTGAGCAAGTGTCCTTGTGGTAAGATTGAGCATCCTTTGAGTATATGCCTAGGAGTGGTATTGCTGGGTCTTGAGGTAGATCAATTCCCAATTTCCTGAGAAACTACCATATTGATTTCCAAAGTGGCTGTACACGAGCAGTGGAGGAGCGCTCCCTTTGCTCCTCATCCTCGCCAGATGACCTGTCACTTGTGTTTTTGATATAGCCATTCTGACAGGTGTAATATGGAATCTCAAAGTCGTTTTGATTTGCATTTCCCTGCTGGCTAAGGATGTTGAACATCTCTTTAAGTGATTCTCGGCCACTTGGGATTCCTCTGTTGAGAATTCTGTTTAGATCTGTACCCCATTTCTAATTTAGATTATTTGGCTTGTTAATGTCTTGTTTCTTGGGTTCTTTATATATTTTGGATATTAGCCTTGTTTCAGATGTGGAGTTGGTGAAAATCTTTTCCCATTGTTTAGGCTGCTGCTTTGTTCTATTGACAGTGTCCTTTGCCCTACAGAAAGGGACTCTGCTTCTTAAACTGTGTGTTGTGACCCACATGGAGCCCTATAACTAAACTGTGAAATGTTTCTGAACATGCAGTGACCAAAACACTCCAAATATAAGGAGCGATGAATCTGAGGTGTTGCTGGCAGGGCTCCGTGTTTCACTTTCGTCTCGGTTCTGAAAACACAACACCCACACTTTGTATTCAGCACATCATCTCGCCAAGCCAGTGCCAATGAACGTTCTCTCAAACACTATAGCTCAGACTTGAGACTGTCATAAGTTCTGCACTACAGTGTTTTAAGTCTACAGACAGAGTTCTTTGCTCTTACAGGAATATAATGGTTTAATTATGCAAAACAAAGATTTAATAGTCTTTTACCATCACTTCTCAGCATGTATCTTTGGATTGTATCATTGGGATGTTTGATTTTAAAAACTGCTGTTTGAGGTGCTGACTTGAGCATCATTAAAAAGACATTAAATGAATTTTATTTTGAGATCAGGATACAATTTTCAGCAATTCTTGAAATAGTCCTAAGCATGCTTCTGCCATTCTGTACAACATATGTATATGAAGTAGCATTCTCAGCATTGATGACAATGAAAGCAAAATATTGGTCAGCCCTGAAAAGCAATAAAGATGCTCTTCATCTTCAACCAAGATTAATTCTTTAAGAAAAACAGACCAGCACGTCCATCTTAGTATTATGCAAATTCGCTTTAGTCTGTTACACATAATAAAACTATGCATACCATAGAATTGTAAAATTTACTTCTTTGTGATTTATTATCAATAAATGCATGGTTTATACTTGTTGCTTGTTTTATATTCCCAGGTGAAAAGGGAGAATGACAAAAGATGCTCCACTCTAGGCTGTCTCTCTCTGTGCTCCTAAGGACTCCCAATGGATGTGAAATGGACTTCGCCATCGATCTCGGGAGGAGTTGGGATTGCTATAGAAGAAGACCACGTCTTCTCTGGAAGGCAGATGCGGGGGAGAAAGGACAGGAGCCAAGAGGCGTGATTCACTCACTAGTCCACAAAGCTAATTAGGCATCTCCTTTTGGCGAATTCACCAATCTCTTGGGGCTGTGGTTTCCTAAATTATTAAATAAAGAACTGAGGGAAGTATCTGTTGTCTGTAAAGTTTGGTGGTCTGGGGGCCAGAGAGATGCTTAGTGATTAAGAGCATTTCTGTTTATTATTCCGTTTCTAATATGTTATCCTGATAAAAGTTTACTTTTTACATGTATTTAATAATTTTTACTAGGATATTAATTTGTTTATTAAAATACTACACTTAAAAAAAAGCACTCTGTGCTTCCAGAGAAAACCAGTTTGAATTCTTCCCCCATAACCCAGTCAAGCGCTTCAGAATCACCTGCAATTCCAGCTCTAGGGGACCCAACACTCTCTTTTGGCCTCTGAGGGCACCTGTACTCAAGAGTATTATCCTGTCTCCACTGCTACCACACATAACACTAAACTAAAAATAAAAGAAATCTTCGAAAAAAATGGTAGTCAACTCTTCTTTGGATAGGGCTTTTTCTTTCTACCTCAGAGGGGACCCTCCTTTCTTTGGTCTTCATTTTTCTCTCCCCAGAAAACTATGTAAACCCCAACATAGAAAAAGACAATTTTTACTTGTTAGGAAAATTTGTAATGTATTTTCTCTTCTGGCCTAGGTTACTATATGAACTCTGTGATGAAAAGCATGAAGAAAACCAGTTAAAAAGTTGGAAACCTTTCTGTTTTTTAAAGGGAGGAGGTTGTGGCTCATCTTTTAGATACCGCCTTTTTGGAAGGATAAAAATACTGAGTGGGCTTTTTGGTTATGAGACACTGAATTAAACACTGTCAGCAAAGACTAAAACTGAGCTGCCTTCACTGTGGACAAGGTTCTTGCGTCCCTACAGGACTGTGTTCAGTGGAAAGCCAACTCTGGACTTAGATTTTCCTTTATCCTCTGAGCCCAGGAGAGCCAGGAGCCTGAAATTCCCAGGTAGATTTGCAAATTTTCTAATCTAGCAGAAGCAGCTTTGGAGTGACAGATGAAGTAAATGCAATTGGTAAAGGGAGAACAAGGAGGACTTCCTCATTTTCCCATATTCAAAACATGATGTAGGTACTAATAAAAATGACACAGTATCAGAAAGCAAAGGTCTGAACTCTTTTGGTTTTGCTACCAACCAGTGTGTGGTGATCGCATTTTATAAGCTCCTGTCCGTCAACTGTTTCATCTGTACAATGAAGGAGGTGACCACTATTCCTGGACCTAAGGGCATCCCAACGGCTTTCATACAGCTGAGTAGGAAAATCGGGGCATTCTTTGTCTTCTGGATGCAGTAGGCATGGCTCTAGGGATACTCCAGGGTAGGCATTTCAAACTCTACTTTCTTTATCTGTGAGTGGAAAATCAAAATGAGTAAAGCGTATTTATGAATCTATACGATGTCTAAAATATTGCACACTGTTGTAGGTTAGGTATGTTTTATTCCCTTCAAAGGCCCGGTTGAGGCTAGGTTCCTGGTATGGCAGTGTTGGGAAGGGAAGCCCCTTGGAACATGCCTTGATGCCTGGGGATAGAAACATCATGAGTGAATTACTGCCGTTCTCACATGAATGAGTTATTGCTTTCTGCCGTGAGTTAAACCAACACGTAACCTTTGCAAGATGCAGCCTTTCAGACATGGAACGGCCCACCTTCTAGAGCTAACTGGTCTCCATTGCCTATATTAAAGCAACATAGACTCAGATGACATTTTAGTTTTAAATATAGAGATGGGGTCTCACTGTTTTGCCTAGGCCCACTTTTAACTCAGAGGTTCAAGTGATCATCAACTCTCAGTGTATCTGGGACTGCAGGGCCTTACCAGTGTGCCTGGATCGTTCATATTTTACTTTGGTTCTATAAAACACATCTAGCCGACACACGGCTGTAGGCAGAGTTTTCCGGTCCCTGTAGTTGCTTCCAAATTATCACACAGAAGCTCATATTAATTGTGAATGCTTGTCCCATAGCTCAGGCTTGTTACTAACTCACTCTTACATTTAAATTAATCTGTATTCCTTATTTACGCTTTGTCATTGTCATGTGCTGGTACCTTTATTAGCATGGCACATTCATCTCCTGCTCCCTCTGTGTCTAACTGGTGACTCCTCTGATTCTACTCTTCTTCTTTCTGGCATCTCTTAATCCTGTTTTTTTGCCTAACCACCTCCTGCCCAGCTATAGGCCAGTCATCTCTTTGTTAACCAGTGAGAATAATATATATTTGTAGTGTACAAAGACTGTTCCACAGCACACTGCTAGTTTGGGCCGGGAGAAGTCTATATTTGAGGAAGAGAGGGTAAAGCAGGGAGGAGAGATGCTGGCTTTTCTCAGGGAATTCTTTAGGGAAGGACCCAGAGCTGTGTATTTGTTGTGCGGCAATGGTGAGCAACAGAGGTTGGCAGCTCATTTCTCACTGTCCAGACTTGGGCATCAAAGGCACAGGCATTTGTTTTCTACCACAGTGGTGTTTAATATGTTCTTAACATGTTGTACTCTCAAATATTTGGATATATAGTAGACAATAAATATATTTAGTTGCTGACGATCTCAGAGGTATTTTCAGGGCAAGCATGTGGGATCCTTGGGAAGCACCTGGATATACTGATATGCCAGAACACTCCACGACATCTTTTCTTTAGCAGAGATGGGTGTGGAAGTGGAGCAGGTAACGCTCACATAGGCAACTGTTGACAAGATATCACTCTCAAGTGTGTGCTACTGGGTCAGGCGGGGAGTTGTTTGGGAGCATCTAGTCTCATTTTACCTTAGAGGAGGGGCCTTGCCACTTTGTCAAGGACTCAACAGAATCCCACTGCCTGGAGTAGCTCTGAGATATGGTCTCAGGCTCATATGCTGTAAGTGGCCACTCATTTTTGCTCTAAGTTGGGCTCTGTACAACTTGCTCCTCCCTCAGGACACGCCCACTGGATCTCCCGCCCTCTTTCTAGTCTTTGCTCTGTTGAGTTGTCAAGGCCCTGTAGCTGAGTGTTGGGTCCCTAGAGGACAGGCCTTTGCATCCCTACTTGATCTGTTTTGCACTCTTGCAGCTGGTTGAAAACAGGAACAAAAACAAAAACAATCTGTTGTTTTCAGCAATGTTTCTAAGGATGTTTACCCCTAAGCCATTGAGTTACGGTGATGAGCTTCCTGCTTTTGCTGGCTTGGCCTCCCCTGTTGAGGGCTATATATACTGTGTGAGAAAGTGGAATAAAGGCTTGTCTGCAGAACCTGAAGTTGTGTTGTGTGTTAATCCCGACGCCCCTTGCTCAGAAGAACGACAGTTGCAGTGCTTGCATGGCAGCCGATCACAGGTAATTTCCTGGGCAGCATTCCCTCTGCTGGAAAACCATGTTTCGCCCTTATCATTGGACTGTTACCCATCACCTCTGAAGTTGACAGTTTTGAGAGGAGCTTTTCTTTTAAATATAGCCAAGCAGTCACTTGTCTGACTCTTCAGCTTGGCATAGCTTGACTCTCTGGCCTTAGCCAAGGCCTAACAATACCTGGTACTTACTTAACACTTGTGCTTCATGGCTTTGTCTTGTAAATTACCTTTCTCTTTTCTAAATTAGACTTTGAATACAGCAAAGATTAAGGCTTTTAGTCTAGATTTGCAGTTACAGGTAGCCCTTACATGCTTGTGAGCCAAATCTTGCATGGTGTCCTGAGGAATTCTTTGCAGGGCCCAGAGGGAAGAAAACCATTTGAAAAGATGCCTTGTTTAGCACCCAGGCTTAGGCCCATTCGATTTCCCAGCAGTTAAGTGATCTTCATATCAGTGAGCTCATTTCATAAATGCACACAGTCCAGCTTAGTGTAATCTTTGCATGCCCCCCTCCCACCGGAGCTGTCACTCTAGCACGACTGATAATTGTCCGCAGACTGTGCCCTGTGTTTACTGTTTGCATGAAACAAGTAAAACCCTTTCTTTAGAGCTCTGGCTAGCCCCAAATTTGAGTGTAGAGGGGACAGCAGTGTGGCTCCACATCTGCCTGCCACGAGTTTAATTATGAGGGATGGAACAGGGTGAATTTAAACTCTAACCATTTTTGAGTTCTTGGTTCAGGATGGTATCTACCTGCAGACAGAGGCTGGGTAGGACACCATCCAGTTTCAGCTGATCTCATATAAGTGGGACGTTCTTGAGGGTAGTTACTCAACATGTAGGGAGTACTGTCGGGGACAAAAGGCAAATGAACCAGCCCTTTTTTTGTTCCCCACAGAAAACAGGTCAACAGTGTCGTCAGGAAACGGCAGATCAGGCCAGAGGGTCAGACAATTTGCAGATGAGGGGCTCCTATCAGTAGACCACACTAAAACCAATGGGCTTGATGTGGCTCTGTCCATGATAAAACAGAGGGGAAGTGTTACTGAAGGGAAACCCAGGTGGGCCCACTAGCTTCTTGTAATCTCGGTTGGTTGGAGGCACCCAGCTGAACTATGTATTATTAATTTCCCACTAGTTCTGTTACAGATTGTGGTGTCTGGCATGCGTATCATGATAACAGTTATCTAGACAATTATAGAACTTTCAGGACACTGGAGCAAAGTGCCAACTCTTCACTAACACAGGAGCATGGGAAAGGAGAGAGGCAGACTGACATTGAATAAGAGGAGAGGAAGGACTCACCTGCACCTTCCAGATACAAGATGGGCTCCTCCAGCAGCTCTGAGAAGACTCCATCCTGCTGCAGCCTGATATACTCTGCACAGGAAACAGCATCTCAGGTTCCACTAAGCACCTCACCTTGTGGACCGTTATCACAGCCATGCATAAAGTCCACTGGACAGGCAACAGTAACAGTGTTGTAGTTGCTGGGTCCCGGAGAGTCAGCTGACCAGAAGAACTGAGAGATGATGCTGGCAGGAGCAGGCTTACTGGAAATCAAGAAAATTAGAGTTGAGTCCTATACTTTCATCATGGAGTACAAAGACCTCAGTGTACACCATTCCTCGTGGGGTGAAGAGAGCAACAAAGACACTCACTTGGAAGAACAAAACTTCCAAGATGCCATCAAGTGTGTGGCGGCATGCTCTTGGACTGGAAACTGGTGTAAGGGGTGGAGCATTTGAGATAGCTGTGACCCATGCCTTCAAAGAAAAAGTCAAGTGTAATGACTCAACCATACAACATGGCTCACCCTTCCGGGTTCCAGGGTTAGGCATGTGTGGACAAGCCCTCAGAAGTGCCTAATGGCCCCGGGGAATCTTTAAGGACCCCGTGTGACTCACGTACAGCGTGGTTGCATCATCTACATATGACACAGCTGCATGAGCCCTTGCACACATGTGTGAGCTCTGTCATCTGCGTATGACACAGCCACATCATCCCCCTGTGTACATATGCTAGGCAGCCTTTAAAAGCTGGACGCGCCATCTTCAAGCTCTCTGTCTCTCTGCACACTGACCTTTGCCAGGCCTGTACACCCCCACCAATAAATGCCTAAGCAGATTTGTTGCGTGTTCCCTGTTTGCTTCTCACTTGCGCCAGGTAATTTCACCAAGGCCATAGTAGGTGTGAAGCTGTTATGGAGTTTGTGACCCTTGGGAAAAGACCATAGGCTCAATCCAATTATAAAGGAGAGTTTCTCTGGCCTGGCCTTTACAGAACAATGGCCTCACGAGGCTGTTGAGGCTTTAGAGGTCATCCCCTTACCCAGAACCGAGGGGCCAGCCTTGTCTTCTTACCTCTCAGGCTAAGCTTGTGAGTTCTGGACCATAAACAGTGAGGTGGGTACCTTGGTGAGTGTGGAAGAACTAGGCACATGGAGCCCTTGACTGTGAAACTGCATCCATGTGAGACAGCTATGCAGATGACAGCTCTGCTGCTGCTGTGACCATGACATCACTTCAGGCCACACAACGAAGAGTGAAGACCAGAGTCAGCCATGTGGTCCTCGGCAAGATGGCTCTGATACACAGAGTCAGGAACCTACCCCTGCCCTCAGCCAGACTGCCAGGAACTCCATGGACCTCTTTGGAAGAGATCTGGCTCAAGAGAAGCCCACAGTCTCTTCTGTTGCACCCCTTCCACTTCGTGTGCTTCTGATGACTAAATTGTGGTCATGTGAAGGGAGCTCCCACTGAACGGAATGAAGCTGAGCTAGTGGTCATGTGAAGGGAGCTCCCACTGAACGGAATGAAGCTGAGCTAGTGGTCATGTGAAGGGAGCTCCCACTGAATGGAATGAAGCTGAGCTAGTGAGGAACGGGAGGTAGGAAGGAATTGAGAGCTAAGGTCCCAAAGGCAAGCCGAGGAGTAGTGATGGACACTTCTAAGTATCACGAGAGACAGGGCAGTTGGCAGTGTTTCTTGTGAGCTGCGGGCAACTCAGTAGCAACCTGGAATTTGCTTGCCCTCTGCCTCATGCAAGCTTCGCCTTGCATTCTGATTTCTAAGGAACCCAACCAGGACAGAGTACCACCCCTGGGCTTGGCATCCTAAGATGACAGAATAGGCTCACTGTCGTCTAGTTCTGTTCTGCTCTGCTTTGGTCTCTCTGTTTTCTGTGAGATGTAGATCCTAGGTGAGGATGTCTCAGGCTGCTCAATGCTCTTCATCTAAGGGCCAGGCTGGCAGTAAGAGATCAGCATAGCCAGGATGAGTCTACCCGGGAAACAGAGGCTACTTTTGCTTCAGTAGAGAGAAGGGATCAGCAAGAAACTTTTTCTCTTGATGTAAAAAGGGGTGAAACCTTAGGCCTAGACACCAGATATAATCTTTTAACTTAGTTAAAAGGGGAAGTTGGAGGGCACAGTTGTTAGTTGTGTGGGTATGCTGGGAAGGGGGTTGTCTCATGCTAGCAGACAGCTGCTTTTGCCTAGACCCTTCTCCCTAAGTCATGGCTGTTAGCTGGCAGGTTAGGAAATGGGAAGGCATAGAGCCAGGACTTCAAGAAGAGTTGGTAGCTTTTGCTTGTGATTCAGGCTGATCTCTGACGGGATGCCCCTTAAATCTGATTTGAAAACAGCTAGATGTGTAATAATTTAAGCAAATTTGCCCTTTCCCTTCAGTTTAATTCAGTTCAGTTCAATCAATATTTGTCAAGAGATTGTTCCGTGATGGCCAAGTTCTCATAGGTATGGTAAGCAGGTGTGGCTGATACGGCAAGAGAAATGAGGGGACAGAAGGAGAGGGAGGCAGACTGTAGGGTCCCCAGGGCAGGTCCCTGCAGCATTGCCCCCCGGGTGTGAAGGTCAGCCAGGTAAGGTCAGCCGAGGAGGGTGGGGCAGCCGACAGGAGCAACCCAAAGGGATACCCAGAATCCTGGGCCCAGGGCCTCTTGGCAGTCTTCCTGGCTCTACTGAATATAATTCACACTCAGCTAGTCCAAAAGGACGCATGTCCTTCTCTGAGGACCTTCATTCTTACCCGTTTCACCATCACCCCCTAGTCTCCCCACGTAGACACCTGGGAGTGTAACAGTGTGGCTCCCAATACTAAGTATGTAGGCAAAATAAGTGTCATTTTTTGTTGAATATCATTTTGCTTGTACAATAGCATGATTGTCCTGTGGGGCCTTAGATTCAGGTCACAGCTCTCTGGTGACAACACAAACCGAAGGCAGTGCGTTTTTATATTGTTTGCCAGGGAAGATCTGGGCCCTGGAAGGCTTCCCCAGGGAGGACTTAGACATAGGAGAGAGGAAGCTACTGCTGCCTCACGAACTTGGCAATGTTGAATTTGAGCATTCAACAGTCTAGATGCTTGAGGGCATCAACAAAAGACAAACTGTGCCACATGGGAATTTCGAGTGTGTCAGATTTATGTTTGAGTCTTCTAAGCAGCTTGACATTTGAGAAGAAAGTAAAAGCTGGCTAAACTATTCAGCCATAACATCTGCATGGACTTAATTTCCCTAAGGTTTCTGTGTGTCTGAGATTCTTCACACAGCACAGTGAGGCCCAGGGCTTTGATGGTCTCCAGCACCAATTCTATTCTCGATCTAGATATTTGGCTCAAACTGATTTTTTTCCCAGGTTGCCATTGTCAACTGGGCACCTTCCCTGTCTCTTTCCCTGCATTGCTGAGGGGTCGTGAGCTTCATCTCCCAAGGTCACTTTTGGAACTGGCTCTGGGTTGGAATCTGACAATTAAAGATGCTTCCAGGACAAAGGATGCAGAAGTGGAGTCAGCATCCCTGTTGGCAGCTGTGAACAGCTGCTTGGGCATATGATACGCATGCAATTTGCTTCAGCTCCTGGGCAACCTCCTGAGAATCACCTGTTCAGGGATTGCAAGCGGCTGGGGCTGTCAGCAGCTTTCCTGAATTCAGCCTTTCCTGAGTTTGTGAAAGAGGCAGCAGTTTCTGTTGCCTCCCCAGGCATTCTTATGGTTACAGCTTCTGAGTCTCTACATTAAAACCCTTCCCCACTGGCATACAGAAGTGCATCTCTCAGAGTGAGTCCTGACTAAGGGACCTCTCCTTTCCTAGTGAAGGCCATTGTAGTGCTATGGGTGACCACTGGGAATGAGAATATCCACCCAATGCATTAGTATAAGTGGACCAGCAGCTTTTGGCTGAGTCCTCCAGATCTTTGACCAGAGACTCTTACTGGACTGTGTCAGCCATTCCTGATAGACAGGACAAGAAGAGTTACTTTTTATGTCCTATGACCTTCCATTTGCTAGAACTTAGCATGACTGTGGCACTTAAGAATGGATGGCTATGTGGGATACCCAGCCCCAATGGATACATCTACAGCATGAACCCAAGATCTAAGGTTCAGGGAACGTGGTGAAAGAGGAGGTAGAAAGCTTGTCAGAGCCAGAGGACCAGGATATCTGCTGTGATATAGTGCTGTCTGTAGATGACAGGTTGCTGCATGCACCCAGGACATCTTAACAATATAGTCACATACGAAGATCTGCACAGGACAGTACCAGTTGACATACCAACATAGAAACCTCATAAGACCCCACTCCTAGATGAAGAGTTACAGGTAATTAATGGTTGCTAAGAGAGGGAGAATCAGTCTTCTCCATGAATGAACCCCCTCATAGGTTATCCAGTCTCAAGTGGTCACGTCTAAAAAGATGAGCAACATTAAATGGACCAGGGAGGGTATAGTCATATGTACATACATGTCTATGTATGCATGTGCTGTGTCTGTTTGAGAATAATAATTAAAGAAGATGGAAGAGGTTACGAATTTGAGAGGGAGTGAGCAGACACTGGAGGAGTTAGACTGTGAAGAAAGGGGTGGGAATGATGTTAATACAGTAGTCATGTATGAAATATAGAATGGCTGTCTAGTTGG
>LOEQ01010259.1:21693-38141 GCA_001685075.1 Bramus lutescens | reverse complement strand
TCTTTGAGTTTGAGGTGTGTTTCTTGTAAAAAGCAGAATGTTGGATCCTGTTTTCGTGTCCATTCTCTTAACCTGTGCCTTTTTATAGGTGAATTGAGCCCATTGATATTAAGCGATATTAATGACCAGTGGTTGTTTATTCTGGTTATTTTTTGGTGGTAGTGTTTATGTGTTTCCCTTCTTTGGGTTGTGTGGGTAGATGGTTATCAGATGTCTTTGTTACTGTGGGTGTTGTTAGCTTCCTTGGATTGAGTTGTTCCTTCTAGTACTTTCTCTAAGGCTGGGTTTGTGGATACGTGTTGTTTAAATCTGTTATTGTCATGGAATATCTTGTTTTCTCCATTGATGATGAAAGAAAACTTTGCTGGGTATAGTAGTCTGGGCTTGCATCCATTGTCTCTTAGTGTCTGCAGCACATCTATCCAAGACCTTCTGGCTTTCATGGRTTCCATTGAGAAGTCAGGTGTAATTCTGATAGGTTTACCTTTATATGTTACTTGACTTTTTTCCTTTGCAGCTCTTAATATTCTATATTCTGTATGGTTTGTGTTTTGATTATTATATGGCAAGGGGATTTTTTTTGATNTCTTTGACCAATGAGTCTATTTCCTCTATAGTATCTTCAGTGCCTGAGAGTCTTTCTTCTATCTCTTGTATTCTGTTGGTTATACTTGTCTCTGTAGTTCCTGTTTGTTTACACAGATTTTCTATATCCAGACTTCCCTTGGTTTGTGTTTTCTTTATTACCTCCATTTCGATCTTCAAATCTTGAACTGTTTCCTTCACCTGTTTAACTGCTTTTTCTTGGTTTTCTTGGGTATCTTTGAGGGATTTATTAATTTCTTCTAATTTTTTGTTTGTTCTCTCTTTCATTTCTTTAAGGGAGTTTTTCACTTCCTCTTTAAAGGTTTCCATCAATATCATATAGTTACGTTTAAATTCATTTTCTTCTACTTCTTCTGGGTTAGAATGACCAAGTCTTCCTGTTGTGTGTCTGCTGGATTCTGGTCTTACCATGGTGATTTTTAAGATGTTGGAGGAATTCTTACATTGGTGCCTACCCATCTCTTCCTTCAAATGAGGCCAGCAGTGTCTTGTTGTCTTGGTCCGATCTTTGCTGTGGCTGTCTGAGTACTTGGGAGTTTTTCTTGGTCTGCCCTCTCTTAGGATCCCTCGGTATTGGAGCAAGCTATGTTGCAGGGTTCCAAAACCTCACAGGCAAAAAGGCAGGCCTCACTTCCACTTTCATATTTACTTTGTGGAAACAACTGACATTTTTTTGCTTGAAAACCGCAGAATTGTCTTTTCCCTTATGGTTTTATATTTTTATGAAACTATGTTATGGTGTTGCTTTTACTGTAGATTTTTCCTGAGACTTTGGTAGTTGTCTTGTTGTTTCTTTTTCTCCCCCAAATTATGTTTTCTCTGAGAACTGATTCTGATCCTCTCTTCTACTTTCACCACTTTCGGAAACTTCCTTTATGTGGAAATTGGCTCTTCAAATTTAACAACTTCCGATGAATCATTTTCTTATTTTTTCATTTCTCCTTCATTCTAGAGAGTGTAATTACAAATAAAGAAGGGTAAACAGATGCTTTTAATATAAATAATACACACTGAATGGTGACTGCTAACAGGGAGGCCTTGTTTTAATGAACTCCCATTGACAGTCCTATCTGGCTAAATCAGGGACGGCATGAGCAGCTGAACCATCCTGTCCATTTTACAGAGCGAAGGTTTTGCAGATACTTCTCCTGGTGCAGGCGCTGGGCCACTACAGTTAAGCACAAAGTGTTTGGAATCTGTTCCAGGTCTCACATCTCTATCATACTGCAATAATCTTCATATGGTGGGCAGAGTGGTGGCTATTAGAAGACAAAAGGGGGGAAATCTCAGGTGCGGAGGTCACCCAAGAGGACTCCAGAGGGTTTGCTCAGCATGTAAACCATGGGGAAATCGCAGCAGGCACAAGAGCACATGCCAGCGCCCCTTACAGTTGGCTTTTCTGGAGAGAGGGAATAGTTCATAGCTGGGGGCTATTCTGGTTGTGCCCTGGCAGCAAAAGCTTACTATATCTGGAGTTCAAGGTGAATCTTTCTCTAGTGCTCTACGTGGAGTCTGGATCAGGGAGCCCCCAGAGTTCTGGCTGACGGCCTAGGACAGCACAAAGAAGTCCTCCATACACCAGTTCTCAGGGAAGAGCTCCTAAGGCCCTGGCCCCAGGCTGTTACTGGCTCTGCCTCAGGGAAAATTTCAGTTGACCAGTCTGACCTTCAACAATCTGCCAGCATCAGACTGTACATAAAAGACAAATATGTGCCTAACACAATGGGCTCTTTCCATAAAGGGCCAGATCGAGATACTTAGATTTTCAAGGCCATGTGGCTGTTACAACTTCCCAGCTGTGTCCTGCAGCTACTTGTTATGGTGTGGAAGCAGCTACGGATAATATGAGGATGAATGGCATGGGCATGCCCCAGTAAAATATCACTTATACAAACAGGCAGCAGGTGAGATTTGGTCAGGGCCGAGTAGGTGACAATTGGTGACTCTAGCATTAAGATGCTACAATTTTTATAGCTAATCCATCATCACATAGTGCTATCTCAACTTCCTGCTTTTCTGTTAGTCACTATCAACATCACTCGGCGGTTTCCAGCACAAAGTGGACTCTGGGTAACGAATAGAGGGAGAGCTTTGCAGCACATGGGCTGTTGTTCCTTTTTTGTTTGTTTTGGTTTTTGATTTTGTTGTTGTTGTTGTTGTTTTGAGATAGGATCTCTCTATGTAACCCTGGCTGTCCTGCACTCACTCTGTAGACCAGGCTGGCCTCAAACTCACAGATAGGCCTGCCTCCATCTCTGGAGTGCTGGGGTTAAAGGTGTGCACCCCCTGCCGCCTAACTGAACTGGTGTTTCTATATGGACACAAAACCATGCTTCGGGCCCAAACATGGCAGTAACTCAGTGTGAGTTCCTTGCACGGAGCTGGGAGCAATAAAAGGGTTGCCCCCTCCATACAATTAAGATACAAAATGCTTTCCTTTGACGCCCTCTTGTCTTCACGACTGGGTTCAGTATCCCTGACTTCCCATGAGGGTGTTCATGGTTGGCTTCTGCTCCTGTCCCTGCCCTCACTCCTTCCCTTCCTCGTCACATCTGAACGTGGGCAAACAGGCTGAGTCCTCTAAGAGCCTTGTGATTTTACACACACTCTGCCAACAATGCTGCTCCCAGCCCATCTCCTCAGCACCTAAGTACTGAGAACTGTAGCCTCCAACTCCTCTTGCCCCCATCACTCCAGCTTCTTTTTGTTGTGACAAATGCCTGAGAAAACCTACTTAAAGAAGTAAATATTAAGCTTTGCTCGTGGTTTCAAAGTTTCTGATCCTACGGTCAGCTGTGTGTTTCTGGGTCTGCGGTGTGGGGGTCGGAGCTCCGCACATCATGGTGGCCACGAAGGTAGAGAAAAGGCAGAGAAGAGAGTGAGAGACAAGACAAGGGGATAAGGTGGAGGAAAAGGAGGAGAGGAGAAGGAGAGGACAGAGAGGGGAGGGGATAAGACACTTTTAAACACCCCCCCATAATGGGAGTCACTCTGACAGGGCTCCACCACCCACCACTTCCTAGTAACGCCAATGTGATGGCTGAGGAAAACTCTGTTTTGTGTTAGATGCCCATTCTAATTTCCTAAAAGATCAGCTCTTTGCCCCCCCCTCCCTCACCTAGAATTGTAAAGCTGTTATGAAATGATTGACCACTTATACTGGAGTCTATAAACTCCGCTTGCTGCTGGGCACAGGGGAATGAGGCAGATGCTCATGTAGCTGCCACAGACCTCATAATCCAGTCACCTTCAATGACTAGACAGACCAGCTGTTTGACCAAGGATCAAGGACTACAGTGTCCTTTCAGACACTCCATGTCCACCATCGCATCCTCATAGACTAAAAGGAGTGATCCTGTTCATGTGCCCTCCACCAATTCAGCTCATTCCTCAGTTACAGCACTAACCTCACTGACAGGATAAAATATCTCTCTCCTTACCGAACTGGATATAGAGACTCCATATACTGAGGAGCTCTGTGGGTATTTATTTACACATCCTGGCTATTAGATATTTCCAGGAGCCTAGATATGACCAATCATATATAACACAATAACTTGTATTTGTGTTTCCTATGAAGAGACAACAATTCATTTCTCCTCTGAAGCAAACATCTTTGTTCCACTTGAGCCTAGAGCAGCAGAAGTGTTTGGGGTCAACACAGAGCAAAATGAAACAATTCAATTCCTAAATGGTTTGGGTTCTGCTAAGAGAATCTAACAGATATATGAACAGCTACTGCAGATTTCCAGAGAAGTTCCATGCTCGTGTTTCCCTCCCATCTTCTCCACAAACAACCATACAAGTCTAAAAGCATGCCTCTGTTGTTCTTTCGATGTCAGTAGTGTTAAATCTCCAGTTCCACTCTCTAGGTGGACCCTAGCCTCCTGCTGCCAATTCCACTTACCTCCTCAGCCTGCTCTCCAGTACCCATCTCTAAGCAGGAACTCCAGACTCTCCCCCACAGACATCCTGCAGGATCACATGTCTGTGCCCAGCCTTAGGCCTCTCCTTTGGACCCCTTCCAAGTAAGGACTCCAGACTAACACCCACAATGCCACCTACTCTGTGATCTGCCTGAAGACCATGTGTCCTTATGGACATGATTCTTTCCATATTTATATTCATCTCTGAGCCACCTGCACCCTTAAACACCTCAGTCAGTTTAAGTTTGCTGTTGTTTTCCTTTTAACATCACATAGTTGAAAATCACACACTATGCATTCTTGTTGACTTTTGGGGGGGAGGGTTCAAGATAGGGTTTCTCTATAGCTTTGGAGCCTATCTTGGAACTAGCTCATGTAGACCAGACTGGTCTTGTTGAGTGTCTCTAGGCGGACGGAGACGGAGGGTTCGCGACCCTAATTTCGCATATGTCAATACCGGCAAAAATTTTGTTTTGATTTGGCTTGTTTTGGTTTGGATTTTGGTTTTTCAAGACAGGGTTTCTCTGCAGCTTTGGAGCCTCTCTTGGAACTCACTCTGTAGACCAGGCTGGCCTTGAACTCAAAGAGATATGCCTGTCTCTGCTTGTTTACTTTTTAAAATGTTATCATTTTATTCTATTCTAATTTGACTACATTATATGTGTTTATTATAACTCTGTTCTCAGTTGGGTGGTGGTGGCACACACCTTTAATCCTAGCACTTGGGAGGCAGAGGCAGATGGATCTCTGTGAGTTCGAGTCCAGCCTGGTCTAAAGAGCTAGTTCCAGGACAGCTAGGACTGTTATACAGAGAAACCTTGTCTTGGAAAAACAAACAAACAAACAAAAACAAAAAACCAAAACTGCTCTCTAGGGAATGGCATGGCCATTGTGGGGATCAGACTCTCGCCTGAGAGTCCAGCCCCCATTATCTTCTCCCCTAACTACACTCAATCCTGCCTCATCTGTTCATGACCATGGGGATGAGGGAGCTACACTATATAGAAGGTAAAAGTTTAACCAGAGCACAGGGCAGAGACTCTAGGGACGCATCTTTTGTGATTTGTCAGCTAGACTGGATTAAGTGAGGCTTTTAGTGAGGCAGCTGCCCAAGAGTCACCCACACTCCTCTGAGTAACCCCTCACCCATTCCCCTATAAGTAACTAAATAAACTCATTGCTTTGCCAAGCCGAACTGAATGGAATTATTTCTTTGGTCCATCAATGTCCTATTTGGGGCAAACAAGCATTTCTGTCTCCTCAGTAAGTCACACAATGTTTTCAGTTCCTTCATTCTGATAAGGTATTTATGAGTAGACCGTTTATTTATGCATCTCACTGATAGTGGACATTGGGCTGTTCCAGTGTGAGTCAGTTGTAAGCAAAGCAATACAGATGCACACAGTTCTGTTGCCTAGGAACCAGATGAGGTGCATACAATTCTGTTGCCTGGGAACCAGATGAGGAATTGCCATTCTATCAGGGTGTGGTCAAGCCAGCAGGCAATACCATCCATCACAATGGCGTCAAGTTCCAGTCCAATCGCAGTGTTTGGGGGCCCCTGTCACTCCCCATCTTTGCCAACACAAGTCATCCTCAGAGTAACTTACCTTGTTTTCCCCCAAATTTCCCTGCCTGGCTGAGCATATTTTTCATACATTTAAGGATATCTGGAAATCCTGTTTTGTAAAGTGTCTTTTCACTGTGTCCTTTCCTTTTGTTATTCTTAGTTGTTTCCTCGTTCCTCTTAGTTGAGGTTTTCCCAGTGTTATAGTGTAGATATTTTTGTTTCCCCCAAAGACTCCTGTACTGGAAGTTGGTTCCTGAGCCACACTGTGTTGGCAGACTATCACGTCATGATTAATCCACTGATGAGTTTAAATTTAAATCCATTATTGGTAGGTGAGAGAACCGTGGAAGGATAGTCTAGCTGGGGGAAGTGTGTCCTTGGAGGACACCCTGGGAAATGTTCCTTGCCTCAGACATATTCCTATCCCTCTGGCATATTCTCTCTTTCTCCTTCCTAGACACCATGAAGTGAATAGCCTTGCTCCAACAGTCCTCCTTGTGTGAGTTCTGTGCTGTGGAATAATCCTTTTGTACACTGTGAATATGTGTTGCTCTCATTGGTTTAATAAAGAGCCAACTGGCCAATAGCTAGGCAAAAAAGAGGTTAGGAGGGAGAGCTTCCAGACTGGGAGAACTCTGGAAGAAGAAAGGCAGAGTGGCCAGCCAGATGCAGAAGAAGCAGGAGATGAACAAAGTGTGCCACATGGTAGAGCATAGATAAGAAATATGGGTTAATTTAAGATGTAAGAGTTAGTTAGTAACAAGCCTAAGCTATCGACTGAGCATTTGTAATTAATAATAAGTCTCTATGTGGTTATTTGGGAGCTGGTTGATGGGACAAAGCTGACTGGTAGAACAGAAATTTGCACCAACAGTTCTGATTCACAGCAGTCCAAATACACATACACGCACACCACACACACACCACACACATACACACACCACACACATACACACACACCACACACACAACACATGCAACACACACACCACACACACATATAGACACACCACACACACATACACATACACCACACACACACTAAACACACCACACACACATATCACAACACACCACACACATATACACACCACACACATACACACACCACACACACATACAGCACACACACATACACACACACACATGCAATACACACACACACACACACACACACACCTGTATTTGCAGGCACAGGCAGCAGGGCCCAAGCTAGCAGGAGTTTCATTCTTGGCTCAGTCTCCATGGAGCCAGAAGTTCTCCCACTCACCAATGGGGCCAAGTGAAAAGAGGTGAGTCACTGGGAGGAGCCAGTCACAACTCCTTCTGTAGTGGGCTCTAAGAAGTGGAGAATTCCTGGAAGAAGACAGGTGAAGAGTGACAGAGTCACCTTTATGAGCTAACATTGGGTTACAACCTCTGCTCTTCTTTCGAAATTGAAGGCATCCAACAGAGTAGGGCTGACGTGAGGCACCTAGCAAGTTTTCAAGTAGCCTATCTTTAACCTAGTGCAGAGAGCTGATGAGGGCAGAGGTAAGCCTGCTTACTGGAGACTAGAAAGTCATTTTAGGGTGGTTAGTACAAGGGGAAGAGAAGCAGAAGGCTGCCTTGCCTTTATAAGACACTGTTGGTGACATGGCTCAGTCAGTTGGCTGTTCTTCAGCTGAAATGAAAATGGAGAGAAAGATGAAGTAGAAAAACATACAGAGAAAAAGTGGAAAGACAGCTGTTTCCTCACCGCTACTTTTGAAAGGCCTAATTGAGAGTGTCCCAGATGGATGGAAGAGCAAACATTGAAGAAGGTGATAGGAGCCCTTCCTGAAGGTTTCCATGATACTCATGGACAATTCTGGACATTGACCTGAGGTCAATGGGAGAAAATACACTGGATTTCTTGGAAGCAGATGGGCTCTTACGAGAATGTTCTCTCTGTCTGCAGACATGGAGACATGTTGGGATCTTAACTCATACTCTGGCAACCCTACTGATGGGACTCCAACACTGTAAGTCCTCCAGGATCCCCTGGTGGGCATAAGACTTTCCTAACTTCTCAGATTTACTGGGACGCATACCTATGGTGGTCAAATGCCTGGTGACTGTAGCTGTGGCCAAGGCCATGGAAAACAGAACACTCCTGCATGAGCGTTGGAAGAGTTGAGGAAACTCCTTTGCCTAGTTACAACTCCAGTTTGGACCACCGTGATCTCCAAACATCCAGCAAAGAGAAGGCTTCACTGTGAGCTGTTTTTAGTGGAAAGAGACACACCTCCCCGCTTCTCAAAGACCTAGGAAAATTTTTCTTAGAACAGGGAAAATTATAAAATAGGCAATCAGCCAGCTGGAGCCACCACAGCAGCCACATTGTAGAAGAGAAGAAACAAGCAATAAACTATCACCAGCCAGCGGAATGACCCTTGAAGACACTACTGGGTGCTGGAGTGTGCAGAGTCCTGACTCCAGCCCCAAACACCCACAGGAGCAGGCACATGTTCTCACTGCGAAGACACTTGTGGAGCCACTGGGGACTGTAACCAAAAGGGGCCACATAGCACAATGGCTATTGGAGATGCGTGCTTTTGAGCGGTGTTTGCTTTTTGATTCAGATGGAAGTGCTAGAGGGGAAGTGTGGAAGAGAAAAAGATCCAAGTGGATGTGGAAGGATTCCCTTGGAGGGAGTGAAGACATGCGGGTTCACAGGGGAGGATGGACGCAAACCCAAGCAAGTGGTGAGGGAAACTGAAGACGGAGCATCTTACTGCCAGGGTGACATGTGTGAAACCCATTTCCTGAAGCGAACAGAAGGGACCCTTTGGGGGAGTCACAGTAGCAGCTTAAATAGCCATTGGGATTCAGGAGTTTGGCTCAGTGAAGAAGCACTTGCCTGGAGTGACTATGGCCTGGGGTTCCATTCCCAACATTCCCTACTCCAAATAGTCACTGGGAAAGCAGATAAGAGTAGGACAGCCAGGCAAAGGAATTATAAGGAAGGGTAGCAGTGTCTGCTGATGAGCCATGGTGGAGCTGATGGTGTGAGCATGGAGGTCTGTTTATTCCTGTGCCCCCGGGACCTTAATCTGATATGTCCCGTAGAATGGTGTCCTGGGACCCTTTGAGGGTCCCACATTTCCCCAGCTTCTTTGATGTGTGGTAGGAACCTGGTTACGTTCGCTGCCGTATGAGGAAGGCTATCACATTATCATGGAGACAGAACTTACCGCAGGAGAACTGGAACTTCTAGACCATGCTAACCTAGAGGCCAGAGCATTGGGAAACACTGATGTCTGCCAGAGAGCCAGAAGAGGGTGTGGGGCTCTTTGTCCAATTCCTTAAGTACTGACTGAGGACACCAAGCCCAGGCAGGTCCAGGTAGTGGCCAGGGGGTGATTCTTAGTCGGTATTCCCTTCTGCCCAGTTTCATGTCTGGGTGGAAAGGCAGGGAGCGGGACAGCTGGGTGGGTCTCGGGGTGTCATCACCCTCCTGGGATTGAGTTGCTGACAATGTTGGGTGCTGATCAAGGCATCTCTTGCCAGAATCTCAGGAAACTTAAATGCTGGTGACAAACATAAAGGAAAGATGGGGGCGGGGACCATAGAGAGAAAGAGTGGGATTGGCTGTCCTGGTTGCTGTCACATGCCACCTGGATNGAGTGGGATTGGCTGTCCTGGTTGTTGTCACATGCCACCTGGATCCTAGCCAAACCCTCCCTGCCATGATGAGCAGAAATCCCTTTGAAACCGAAACGAAGATTTTCTCCTTAAGTTGTCAGTGATTTTGGTCACAGAAATAAGAAAAGTAGTAGCTAATACAGAAAAGAAAGTCAGACAGACAGAAAGAACTAGCATAGGCTGTTGAGGAGAAGGGGCGGGGCTTGCTGGGTATGGGCGAAGGGTGGAGGATAAATATGCTGGCTCCTGGCCACAAACTCACTTGTTCTCCCAATGCCCCTTGGGAATCACCAAGCAGAAGCAGCAGGACACCTGTGCTTGGAGAAAATCCGGCAGCACAGAGGCTGTTTGCCCACTCTTAGCCCAAACAGAACAGAACTAGGGAGGCCCCCAGCAGATCCTGATGTGAACCGGCCACCCTCAGACAAGTTGCTTAATTTTTCTGGGCCTCAATTTCCTCTTCTGCCAAACTGTTTCCAAGCCTTGCTCCTCAATAATTCTGCCTTCCAAGAACACTGGTGGTCTATAGTGCCCCCTGGTGCAAGGTTTTGAGAAATCTTTCTTCTGTGTTTCAACAGCTTATATTGGATGCTGGATATCTTTAAAGCCACTCCATTCCTTCAAGCTAATGCAAGAATCTTGCAGCCTGATTACCTTCACCTGAAAGAAAAACAAATTAGCAAGCAAACAAGCAAAAGCCCCAGGAGGTTGGTTCTAGATGGAGTAGTTCGTAGGGAAGAACTCATGCCAAGATACAGCACCTGCAAGCAGAGCAGGGGTCTCATTCCTAGGCCTCCCCTGGCTGGAAGCCCAGGGGTTGATAAAAGCGGTCAACCTGGTGTCCTAGTTTGGTTTCTGTTGCTCTGATAAACACCATGATGGACAGCAATGACGGGGAGGAAGGTGGTCATTTGCTTATGTGTCCACACCATAGCCCATCAATGGAGGAAGTCAAGAACACAAGTGGGAACCTGGAAGCAAAAACTGAAGCAGAGACATGAAGGAACACTGCTTAATGTCTTCCTCTCTGTGGCTTCCTCTGCTTACTTTCCAGGACCACATGCCCAAGTACAGCACCAATCACATTGAGCTGAGCTTATCTACATGAATTATTAATCAGGAAACTGCCCTGCATTTTAATGGAGCCAATTCTCCAGCTGAGGTTCTCTCCTAAATGACTCTAGATTGAGTCAAGTTAACTAAATCCAACAAGTACATGTGGCTTTTAAATATAAACACAATGATGTTGTGAACTCAGATTTTATTATCACATGGGATAAATGTTTGCCTCCTGCACATCCTAGCATCCACTCCACAGCCCCATCCTAAAGCTCTCCACTCAGTGAGGTACATTGACAGCAGCAGTGACAATGAGCATCAGAGAATCTTCTGTGAGGAGGCATGGTTATCACTAGTGGGGGATAAGCTTAATCAAGCCAGAAGCTTCCAGAAAATGGGCTTCTAGGAGAAGAGATGGGGCTGAGAGTAAGGAGAAGATGGGCAAACAGGGGTGGGTTGGGACAGGATCTCCTGGGAGAAGTGAATTCTTTAGAGAGGCCACCTCAGCAGGTCCTGATGCTGTCTCTCCTTCTGGGAAACTCCAGTTCTCCACAGACACGTGATGGCCAGTCAGCAGCTAGGTTTCCAGAGTACATGACCTAGAGACATAGTCATCCATGTGACACCTGAGAAGTGGTCGCCACCTGAGGACAGCCAGCCCCACCAGAGAGAAATCCATTTATAGCAACTCTGGTTTTGAATCTCACCCAAGCAAACTTAGCTAACCACGGGCTCAGGAGGAGCACCTGAGCGCCATTGCCCGGGTCTGAGGGAGAGCACTTGAGGTTGCACCACATGACCCTGTCCGTTGTAGTCTTCCCTGCCTTGCTATTCTCAGAAAACAGGACACATCAGAGATGATAGGAGGACCCCTCTCTCCACAGTCCTTTGAAATGATCCCTTGTGTGGATCATGTCCCTTGAAGACCCAAAAATGTGGAGACACAGCTTAGGAAGTGATAAGGGACTGGTGAGATGATAAAGACACCTGCTATCCAACAATGCAAGCCTGATGACCTGAGTTCAATCCCAAGAACACACATAAAAAGGTAAAAAGATAAAGCCACCTCCACAAGCATGCCATAGCACTTCCTCTGGCATCCACAAGTATGCCATAGAATTTCCTCTCATAGCACTCACACACACACACACACACACACACACAACATCATCATCATTATCATCATGACCACCACCATCATCATCATGACCACCACATCATCATCATTATCATGACCACCACCACCATCATCATCATGACCACCACCACCACCATCATCATCATGACCACCACCATTATCATCATGACCACCACCACAATCATCATGACCACCAACCACATTATCATTATCATCATGACCACCACCATCATCATCATGACCACCACCACCATCATCATGACCACCACATCATCATCACCATGACCACCACCACCATCATCATCATGATCACCACCACCACCATCATCATCATGACCACCATCACCATCATCAAGACCACCAACCACATCATCATTATCATCATGACCACCACCACCATCATCATGACCACCATCATTATCATTATCATCATCATCATCTAATAAATAAACATGTGCCAAGAGGAACTTGGAACACACTCCTTTCTGCTCTCCTTGGGACATTTCATTTCCTGGGCTCCTTCCTCAAGTGTCCAAGGTGAGAGCAGAGAACAAGGCAGCTTTGGGAGGCTCTCTTCCTCTCACCCCAGCAGGCAGGACCCCTTCTACCATGCTCAGGACTTGAAAGCAGACCAGGGCATGAAGGGCCATCAGATCAGCCAGCACCGCTACATCCTGGGTATCAAAGGCCAGAGTGACTGCAAGGAGGAGCTGCAGGTTGGCCTACTTCTCCATATGACCCCAGAGCTGTGGAGAAGGAACTCAGGGATTGTTCCCACCTCCAGGAATACCCAGAACACCTGGTTTGACGACCTCATAGAGTTATTCACTACAGAGACTGGCCCAGTCTAGAAAAGCAGGTCAGTAAAAAGAGAACTGGGGAAGGGTGCTAGGAAATTTTGCGTCTCAGTGTCTGCTTTAATGAGTGGAGGTGAGAATTCACACTCTACAAGCATTAGGTCTATGCTGATGCCATGGGAACGCTGAGGACCGGGAGTGACTGGTACCAATACTGGGCCTGGTGAGTGGAAGAGCTCCGCTTGTTTGGAGATCATCACCTGACCAAGTGCTTCAGCACATGAGTCAGGTCAGCCTCTGGTGAGGCCCAAGATCCATTTGGACTCTCTCCCCTCAGCCCCTCTCCCTGTAATGCGGTCCCTTTATGGTTCCTGCTTTGTTGCTTTCAATGGTTGTTAACTGACAGTGGCAGAGTCAGTCCTGCGGACAGAGGTGGTGATGGTTTCATCCCTCGTCATTCTCCTGGGGGCCTGCTGCTGAGACATAAAATCCATTCCCTGTGTTCAGTCTCAAATCCTCAAGACAGGAAAGGGAAANGGCAGCAGCTGAGTGTCTACACTGTGCTGTCAAGACATGCTCATACTTTACAGAGGTTCCAATCCAAATCAGGATGCAAATTACCTGCTCTTCCCACCATCCCCTGTGGCTTCTGGGAAAGCAGGAAGCTAAAGACAGAAATTCATTGGGGGAAAACTGACCATCTTGGGAGCTGAGCCGCAAGATAGGAAGTCACACAGGGATGTTTTAGGACTGGGTCTGTAGATTCCACTCTGCCATGGGGACCCAAACTACCCCCAGACATGTACAAGCCATGGGCTCCCATGTACTTACCCTTCTGCTCATCCAGTGATGCCAACCACTTTGTTCGCCAGTAAATGGGGCAGGTTTCCTCAAGGGTAAACTAATATTAATGCACCTTCAAAGGGGCCTACCTTTTCTCAGCTAAAATTTCATGGTACACAACTGAACTTGCCCAGGGCATTCTTGTCCATCAATTTCATCTTTTAACCACATGCTCAACATTAAATTGAGCATGCTTGGGAATTACACTTTAATTGAGCATACTTAGGCATGTGCCAGCTGCCGCATGATTATGTTTAGGCTCTGTGGTAGTTTGAATGTAATTGTCTCCCATAATCCCATAGGGAATGGCACTATTAAAAGGTATGGCTTTGTCAGAGGAAGTGTGTGGGCTTTGAGGTTTCCTGGAGTAACATTTCATTTGTATTTTAATAAATAAAGCTTGCCTGAAGGTCAGAAAAGTAAAACAGCCAGTCACTGGCTCATACCTCTGCCTCAGTCCGAAATGGCAATCCTACCTCCAGGAATCTCAGAAATGAAATTGTGTCTGAAAGCTATCTCCTCCCATCTTGTAATCCTCTCTAGGACTGGGATTAATGGTGTGCACCATTACAGCTCAGTTTCTATGGCAATTTAATGTTGCAACTGGGATTAAGGGTGTGTGTAACCCCTATTTGGTCTATAAGGCTGACCAGTGGGGCTGTTTTACTCTGATATTCAGGCAAGCTTTATTTATTAAAATATAAATGAAATATCACTACAGTTCCCCTTTTTGTCTAAAATAGAAAAGGCTATAACTAATATAAGAAAAACTATATACAATAAGTACAAAGACTATATACAATATATACAGGCAATAAATACATCAACACTGTCTAGTCCATTTGCATTTGACAACTTCAGAGAAAATGTTCCATATCTATCTTATCTTGGTGAGTCCAAAGTCTTGTACTTAATTTACTTTTTATCATATTGATTTCTGCATCAGGAGGACAAGGAAAACTACAACTGTAACTATCTAGTCTTCAACCCCCTCAGAGACACAAGAAGGAAATAATATTAACTGAGTAAGAAGGAAGTGTGAGCAAGCAGCTTCCAAAAAAAATGTGAGACAGGACAGAAATAGCTGCTGCCTGGACAGTCACCCAAAGTTCCTCTGCAACGTTGGGGCATCTATATTCAGGCTACAGGCCTAGCATATCTGACAGACTATTCTGTGAAGCAGGATATTCTGAAGGGCTGTCTCTCAGATATTCTGTGAAGCAGGATATTCTGAAGGGCTGCTCAGGATACTGCCTGTTGTGTTTCAGTAGACTTCCTCTTGCTACAAGATGTAGGACTCTTAGCTACTACTCCAGAACCATGTCTGCCTACACACTGCCATGTTCCCTGCCACGATAATGGGCTGAACCTCTGAAACTGTAAGTGAACCACTCCAATTAAATGCTTCCTTTATAAAGGTTGCCATAGTCATGGTGTCTATTCATGGCAATAGAAACCATAACTGAGATGGATTAAACCCTATTCTTCCTTTGTTTGAGGAGGACATTGAAACTGAGGTTACACTATCTTGCCCCAGCTCCATTTATTGCCTGCTTAAATACTTCTCAGCCTTCTACCCACCAGTAGTCACCTTAACAACACATTTGGGATTTTCATTACCCTGCCATGGTCTATATGTAATAACCAAAATTTCAATGTACATACACATTTAAAACTAGCTGTCCTGTTGGTTATTCTTCTGTGAATGACTCCTGATCTCTGCTGCTACAAGTAGTAAATCTTTCTCTACTCATTCAGGTGTTAGCTATGTTTATTTTGGTTTTTCATTCACCAAGAGATGAGCCCACTGCATTTAGTTCTAGCTAGAGCACAGTTCCTAGCTGGAAAGAAAAGCCAGGGAGCAAAGAAGACCCTCAAAAGTCCATGACACACATCCCCGAGCATAGCAGCCAAGTATCAGACTCTGGCTTTACAGAACCCAGTCCTGAGAAGATAGACAGTCAGAACTGTGGAAGATGTGTCTCCATGGGTTCCTCTTACTGAGGTATCCTATCACAGGAAAGCCACAGACCATTCTCAGTCCACCCTCAAGGCTGGATAACCTATCACAGCAGGTCACTGTATCATCCATGCAAATATTGCAGGGTTCACAGGACATGCCTGAACCATCTTTTCTGACCACTGTCTTAAGTCACTGATCTATTGCTGTGAAGAGACATCATGACCAATGTAACACTTATAAAAGATAAAAAATAATGGGAGACTTGCTTACAATTTCAGAGTCTAGTCCAATATCATTATATCAGGGAGCATGGCAGCACCCAGGCAGACATGACTCTGGAGAAGGGAGCTTTACGTGCTGATCCATAGGTAGCAGGGAGAGAGCAAGATTGGGATAGATATGAGCTTTTAAAACTCCAAAGCCCATCCCAGTGACATATTTCCTCCAAAAAGATCTTACCTACTCCAACAAGGTCAAACCTCCTAATCCTCCTCCTTTCAAAGAGTGCCACTCCCTAGTGGCTAAACAAAGCCTATGGGGATCATTCTTATTCTTTTCTTTTTTTTCCCTCACCGTAAGCCGTAAAACGCTGCTCAGAGCGGCCTCTGGCCTCTCTAGCTTCTGAGTCACCCCGACAGGATCCAGCCAGGCCATAGCACACCACCCTGAGTCAGGGGACGCCCGGCTCACAGGTCCTGGGTGTTTGCGCTGATTTGCACCCCGCCTATACAGGGAGACGTCCCCGTTATAGGCCTTGTGGTGCCGCTGTTTTGCGGGTTTTCACAATTTCAGCTGTGGATAGCAACCATCCATGTATGTCCCCTGGCTTTTTTCAATTCCAGCCATAGCATGGTCTGATTTTTTTCAATCCCAGCCTTTT
>LOEQ01010259.1:6259-19956 GCA_001685075.1 Bramus lutescens | reverse complement strand
ATGAGCTGTCTCTGCCTGGCACTGGCTGCTCTGTGTGCCTGCCTGCCTACTGCCTCCAGGGATCTTTAAACATTTTTAAAAGACTCTAAAGCCAGAACCATGTGGCTGAAGCTGCCAAGTTCTTCTACTTGCTGGGTCTGGAAAACTGTCCTTTCATTATTATACTTAATTATATATATGCTGTTGATGGTTTGCCTTATTTCTTAAGGTTTTCTTTAATTCATTTTTACAAATTGGAAGCTTATGGGGTGAGGGCACCACTCTATTTCTCTTAACATCAGGCTTTTCTTTAAATATTTTATATCCTTGAGCTCTAGACTTGGCTCCAAGACACTTCCTGATGCTCCTCATATATACACTTTGCATTTCTTTTTCTTGCTCAGCTTGTTCCTTTTCATTATATATCTGCATAAGAGTGACCACTAATGACCATTGCCAGAGCCACTACTAGGTAGGCTGTCCTGAAATTTCCTGAACAAATATCATTAATCCAGTAATCTTCAATTTAGCCTCAAACAGATTTTTAAGACAGCAACAAAAAGCAGCCACATTATTTGCCAAATGTCACAATAATTATCTCTGGGCCACTGCCAGAATTCTTCCCCTCTGGGATTTCTAAGCTGGGCTCCCATAGCTCACATTTTTCTCAGCATTACTTTCTGCCAAGTTCCTACTAGGATGGCCCATTAGGCCTTGCCTAAAGCATCCAATCACCTTTCTAGTCCAAAAGCCCCAAAGACCTCACCTGCTAATCCTTCTAATCCTTTCAAGCAGTGCCATTCCTTGGTGACTATTCAAATACATATATGTGGAACATTCTTATTCAAATTACCACACCTACAAAAATCTCATACAAGGGGCATAGCTCACCATGCAAACTGTTGACCTATAGAGCACACTGTGGGAAAGACCTATAAAAGAAAACAGTTGTAAAAATCATTTATTAATGAGATTTGGTTTTTTTTTATTTATTGCAATAACTTTAGGAAGCACCCCCCCTTTATTCCCTTTATTTCTATCTCAATATGTCAAATACATGCTCAGCCTTTAGGGTGTGCAGTTCAACAGAAACAACAACACATAAGACTTCTTCCTGCCCTATCGAAGTTTGCTTCCTACTGCTATGATAGAGCACCATGACCATAATTTGAGGAATAAAAGGTTTATTTCATCCTCCACCCTATAAAGGGAAGTCAGGGCAGCAACTCAGGGCAAGAACCCAGAAGTAGGAATTTAAATAGAGGCCATGGCGAAATGCAGTTTCCTGACTTGCTCTCCACGGCTTATTCAGCCTGCTTTCTTATGCCAGGACTCCTGCCCAAGGGTGGTGCCACTTACAGTGGGCTGGGCTCACCCACACGAATCATTAATCGAAAAATGCCCCGCAGATTTGCCCATAGGCAAATATGATGTATGCAGTTCTTCAGCTGAACTTTAGTTCTCTTTCCAGACGATGTTAGCTTATGTTGAGTTGACAAAACAAAACAAATAAGAAACTAATCAACACATCTAATACTGTCCATGCATAAGGTATAATCTTGAGACATGACCCCACTTGCAGTGCTGGCTGCTTTATTCTGTGGCCTCTTTACTACTCCCTGTCTCCTTCCCTCCCTCCCTCCCTATCTCCACATTGCAAGACAAGGAATCATCAGGTATCCAGACCACTAATGTAAAGGTTGGGGACAATCGTCTAGGGGTGGAAGGGTGGGAAAGGACTTGTGTAGAAACTGGGATGGCCCTGAAACCAGAGAAGGGTGTGCTTGGGTGGGGTCATGGTCTCTCACTGTTAACTTGCAAGATGGTGACATGCTGGAAGCTCACCAGTCGGAGGGACAGATTGCCAGATCAGGGCCTTCTGCTTCACAATGGAAAACCACTGGGTCTTCACAGTTCCTGATGTGTCCTTGGCTATAGATGGTCCTTCCCAGAGAGACACAGGGCCTCTTCAGTGTGACAAATGAGACAGAATTACAAACTTTATCCCAGGTCCTAGCTAAGAGATGTGACTGAGGCATAGAGAGATGGCTCAGTGATAGAGAACATTTGTTGCTCTTGCAGAGGCCCTAGCACACACATGGTAGCTCACAACCATCCATAACTCCAATCCCAGGGGATCCAGTAGGCATGCATATAGTGAACATACGTGCACAGTGGCAAAACATTCACATACATAAAGCAAAATACATAAATAAATCTAAAAAAATGCTTGACTGCATGCTGATAATGAGTCTTTCACTGTGGACTTCATCTTAGAGAGGATCAGGTAGAAGTACACCATAGACTAGGATGACAAGTTGCAACCAGCCAAAACTAGTACCTGTGTGAAGATGTTGCCAATAAAGGATGGTGACGTCATCCCCACGAGTGACAGGCCTTCCCAGGATGGCAGGCTTGATTTGGAATGTATGGGAGAGTTGCTGGAATGAGAGAGAACAATGATCCTTTCAGTAGAGCAGCTACTCTGCCTTTGCAGTCCTGCTCAGGGCTCTGTGGGGTGATGGTAATGGGTTGCATGGATTGGATGTAGATTTCAGAGTTTGGGTACCGATTAATTACGTAGACTTTGGAAGCACATGGGGAACCAGTGGTGCTGCTTAGTCTTCGGGTTGTGGGCATGTTGTTCACCTCTGAAGGACAGATGGGTCCCTGGACTACCACAGGTGCATTTGTAGCTAGCCTAGGCTCAGAAGGAAGCAGATTTGCCTGTCAAAGTCCCAGTGGGAGGGCTTAAAGTGAATATGAAGTTGTTTTGTGTGTCAGGGTTTTAAATTAAACTTCACTTTCTCAGAAACAAACAAATTAGTCTAGTAGCCACATTTTAAAAGAAAGCAGAATGAATAAAGGATTGGGGCCACGGTTCAGTGGCACCGCACTTGCTTTGCATGCTTGAGTCCCTAGGTTCAATCCTAACACTGCCCAAAACAAGAGACAGAAATCTGAGTCAATAAACTGGGAAAATTAATTTTAATAATATGGTCTATTCAATTCAATATATTAAAAAGTTTACCTTTAAATATGTAATTGATATAAAAACAGTTCAATTAAGACCCTTGAACTGGTGCATATTTTGTACCTAATGCTTATCTCAGTTTGGACCAGACACATTTGAAGTAGTCATTACCCACAGGGATCCAGTGGCTCTCAAACTGGACAGCAAAATAACTGGTAATTAAATAACATACTTTTTGCTATAGTGTCCTTATTATTCTTCATCCAAAGAGGAAACTAAAATTTAAATTGTAAGTATTCATAAATGAACAACAAATTCATGTCACATTTTTACCTGCATGTATATATGTATATAACATGCCTGTCTGGTATCCTCAGAGGTCAGAAGAGGGTATCAGATCCCCTGAAACTGGAGTTACAGATGCCTGTGAGCCACCATGAGGGTGCTGGGAATCAAATCTCTGCCATTTGGAAGAGCAGCCAGTGAACCATCTCTCCAGCTCCATGTCACATTTTTGAATGCTGTTATTTATGGCAAAAGAGATGGAAAAATAGATACATTCATCAGAAACCACTTAGGAAAGGTTAAACATTTTTAAAGGAAGTTTTTAACATAAAAATCTACTAAAAGAATAAATAACAAATAAACTCGGAATGGAAAGGGCATTAAAAAGATGAAAGTAGAAATCACTGAAATTGAAATAAAATTTACCAAAACATTAAAAGTATTTTCTGTGGGTGGTGGAGTTGCCAATGTTTGCTTTCCCTTTATTTTTCATTTTTCTTCTCTTACCAAGGTTCTCTAAGAAAAATATTATTCCTACATTTAAAATCCTATTTCTTCTTAAACATCCACAGAAGATTTTGAAAGAGTATTTATCCTCAAGAGCAATACTTAGTAAAGGTGCAGTAAAATCTATTCTTAGAATTGGCACAAATTGCACACAAGCAGTCGTGTGAATTATGTGCTAACTACACTTCCAGACATTTTCTGGAAAGTTGCTACAGGCTAAATCTGTTATGAAAAACTTCCACCCACACTTCCAGGACAGAGATAAGGTGGAGGTAACAAGGAGTCCCCTGAGAAATTAAGGACAGGTCTTCTCTCCTTTTTGACATGGTCCTTTGTGAGCTGTGACCAGCCTGGTCTTTGGGCCACAGAAGGAAAGACTCAAACCTCCAAGAATGAGTCTGGCTCAGGAGTGTCACAGTTAGGGTTCTGGATTCTGAAGCCTGAAGGATGGTTTGATTTTATTCCTAGGGGTTTAAAATCTTAGGAGGCGGCCAGAGTGGTAGCACATACTCCCTTGTGACCCCAGAAGCTGAAGCAAGATGAGGAGGTTAAGGCCAACTTGGACTACATAGAGAAGTCTTACCTCAGAATAGGATGGGATGGGATGGGATGGAACGGAACGGAATGGAACGGAAGGAACCAGAACAGAACAGAACAGAACAGAAACAGAATGCTAAGGGGAAGGAGAAGGAAGTGAGTAAAAGAGGATGGGAAGAAAGCTAACATTCCTTTCCACACAGGCTGCTGGTGACAGGTAATTAGGCTTAAGATCCAGTTGTTGAACTGTCAACCAAGATTGTCCTATCCAGCAAATATCACTTAAAATTGATGGACATAAAAGAAGAATCCTCGTTGTCTTTATTGTATATTTATGATCACTGTGTGTCATACTTGAGCTCTAAGTCCACCCATCCCCTGACCACTGTAAGGTCATACAATGCAGTAGGCCAAGGTTGGGTTTTACATCTTTAAGAATTAACTTTTAGACTGAAGAAATGGCTTGGTGGTTAAGAACACTTGCTGCTCTTGGGGGGGACCCACATTTGGATCCTAGCACCCACATCCAGCAATTCACAGCCACTTTTAACTGTATCTCCAATGAGGGGATCCAGCACCACCTTCTAGCTTCCATAGACACACACAGACATACACACACATAAAAACAAATCTTAAAATCAAAATTAAACTCAATCCAAAGTCTCTGAAGGTATTTTTCTCAAAGAACACCCAGTTAATGATCACAGGTCTACAAAACCCAGATACAAACCTAATGCATTTGGCCTACAAAAAGACCAACTACAGTGATGATGTATTTCCCACTGCCTTAGGGAAGGAGCTCTCTCTCTCATATCACTTGAAGAACTGCTATAAACACAGGAAGAGAAGACAAACAGATCATCTACCATCCCTGGAATTCAGAGAAATTTCAGTCCATAGATACTTGTCCCAGTTGCTTTAAACCTGTGGTGTAGCATCATGGTGGGGATAGTAGGCAGAGCAAACCCCTTACCTCACGGATCCTCTTCAACCACATTCTCCCACATACCCATCTTTTAGAGTTTTCACCTTCTCCCTACAGTGTCATGATCAGGCAGAATTTTAGGAAGTAGGCCTTTGGGGGAACATTCTAGATCCAAATTACAGAGACTTCTAATTTCTCATAGCTCATTAGATTGTAAAGATGTTCCCTACCTGTCATGCCAGGAAGAATTATTGGAAAGCGGCCTTCTTGGGTGTCAGAGGATGTCATTTCAGAAAGGTCCTAGCAACTGGTCAGAAACAAAGAACTGCCCCTTCCCCTTCCAGAATCCCCCTAGTGCTACAGCTGGTGACACTTGACCCCATGCCAGTGACAAATGCTGCCTTGGTACACACACAGTCTCAAGAGTGGGTTTGGAGAAAAAAAGATATGAAAATGAACCCCCAAAAGGCTCCTGTGTTGGAGGGTTGGGACTCAATACATCAGCAGTCAGAGGTGGGGCTTTGTGCCTGGATCACAAGGTCTCTTGAAGGGGCGTGGTTTATCGGTAAATTAGGATCAACCAGACCAGTTCAAAATAACAGATTTAGTTTAAATTAACCTTTTGTTACTTGAGTGCATTGGTCCCAGGAGCGCGCGAAAGGGAAAAATCAGAAGAAGCTAGCGCGCGCACCTGGATCTCCAAGTTTATGTTCCCCGGCTACAGGAGGCCACGCCCTAGCCAAATGTGATTGGCTGAGCTTCCCCATCAGTCTCTGATTTAATTGATGAATTAATCCATTGACGAGTTCATAATTTGATGGCATTATTGGGATGGGGTGGGGAAGTTAGATGCTGGAGTCTAATTAGAAGAAGAAGATTGAGGGAGTGTCCAAGAGAGAGTAATACTCTCTCTGGCTGCTCCTTTTCCCTCTCTTTTTCCTGAGTACTGAGAAGTGAGGACTTGAACTTTCTTCCACAAGCTCTTGCTGCCGTGATATCCTGTCCCAGCATGGGCCCACAGCACGAGCACCAGCCAACTGTGGGCTGAAAGCTCTTCCGCTGTGTACTGGAAGGACAGTGTTCATGTTTTCAGAGCTGTGACAAGTGGAGAGTCCTTCCAGTCTACAGCGTAAGGGCTTTCAGCCCACAGCAGGCCTTTTCTCAGTGCTTGTCACAGCACTGAAAACATGAACACAGTTACAACATAAACAGTTTTCTTTAATGAAAATAATGCTTCCCTACGAGTGATACTGTCTTGAGTGAGCAGCCTAATGGTGTGAAAGTGCTTAGCATAGTAACTGACCACGAAAGATGCCCAGCAAATTCTGAGTGGATGAATGGCAATCAACACATAACATTTTTCTTCCCCTCTTTCTCCAGACAGATATAGCTGGAGTGGTTGACAGGCACCTGACAGGAGCGAGAGATAAATGTTTCTCTTTTTATTGTTCATTGCACTAACTTTTTCTGGGGAAGCATGAAGAGACATCTGCTGGCTACAGAAAAGCCGCCAATGACAGAGGAAAGGAACTGGTCCACTCATTTGCTCATTCCATTTGGTCAACCAATGAGTTTAGTTGGGGTTTCTTATAGGATCATGAATGAGGAGGCGGTTCCTACAGGAGTGTGGGGAACTTGTGGGCAGTTACATGACTGAAGAAAACCTTCCCTCCACACCAGCAACTGCTAACGGCTTAAAATATCCCTGAGGAGAAGAGAGCCCCGTGAGCCACTTCGTAAGATGTTTGTGTGTCCTTGTGCTCTGCCTTACAGACTTTGTAAGCCCTCTTTCCCCACCATGAGGACAATCACACCTGCTCCCTGAGTACAATCACACCTGCTCCACTTTCAAGAAAGTAATGGTCAGGCCATACTTAGAGGACAACACAATTTTCTGAAAATTAGTGAGCAGAGTGCAAGACCCAAGAATTGTTGGTATAGTAGAACTACAAGAGAATCAAGAACACACCTCTGAGGGCTAACCATTTTAGAGATGCGCACTGGCTCAGAAACTAAGGCAAGAGATTATAAAAGCCGGAACAACATAAAAGAAGAGTGTCTCTCAAAAAAAAAAAATCAGGGAAGACCAAAGTTGTAAACAACATTAAAACTTAGAGAAGATGTCCAGAAAAGTGAAGTTAGAAAAATACACCATTTTCAGACACCAGAATTCATGGGAGTTGAAAGGATTTGTCATAGAGGGGTGAATGGCAGGAGTTAGGCGCCTGTGTAGGGGCGACTGAAGGGTTGGGACCCTTTTGTGTAAGTTCCCAAAGCCTGACTGAACACTCAACTAGGTGGAATTTGTCACGTAGCATAAGCAGATAGTGCAAAGACAGAGTTGCCTTCCTCACAGCCATGACCAGGCCTAAAGCCCCTTAGAAACTGCTCACACAGGCAGGCTGAAGCATATGAATCTTCTTTTACTTTGTGGTCATCCTTTAAAAGTACTTTCATTTAAATCTGTGTGCTGGCCCTCTACTTTCTTTTGTGGTTGGTTTGATCATTAACTTCCATCATCAACTTGACTGGATTTAGAATCCCCTAGGCGCTCACACCTCAGGGTGTGTCTGTGAACGCATTTCCAGAGAGTAACTGAGAACCCAAGGCCTATGTGGGTGTTACCATCTCACACCCTGGAAGCCCAGATTGAAGAAAAGGGAAAAAGAGAAAAACAGATGAAGCCCAGTATCCATCTCCCATTGCTTCCTTATCAGGTGATATGTGAGTAGCCTTACACTCCTACCGCCAGGGACAGGAGCTATCCTGCTTACCTTTGTGGCATGTTGAATCATACAGTCAAATCATGAACCAGAATGAATCTTCCCTCCCTCAAGATGCTTTTTGTCAGGTATCTGGGCAGGGTGACTAGGAAGGTGACTGCTGGTTACCAGACTCCAGGTACTTTCATGGTCATAGAAGAAGAAGCTCCAACACAAGAAACCACTAAAAATTTGGTCTATCTCGTCCTAAGCCTCAGCTCTAACCCTGAACCAAGGCCTGTGGATCTCAGGTGAGCACCCAAGATATGGAACAGAGAAGGTGAAGAACGTTTCTCCAAAGCAAGAGATTCTAGGGGCTGTAATCAGCAATAAGAACATTGGCTGCTTTTCCAGAGGATCCAGGTTGTCTCCCAGCACCTCCCACATGATGCCACACAACCATCTGCGGTTCCAGTCCAGGGGCCCAATACCCTCTTCTGGCCCTCAGCAGCACTGCACACACACGGGACACAGACACACCTGCAGGCAGAACACCTGTGGTGGCTGTTCTTGGTGGCCAATGTGACTAATCTGGAACTAACTGGAACCCTAAAATGGGGCACACCTGCAAGGCACTTTTGCTTAATTTGAAAGACTTTTGCTTAATTTGAAAGACTTTTGGTTAATTTGGAAGATCCACTTCTGGATTTGGATCTTTGGGGTGGGAAGACACACTTTTAATCCAAATCTTTTGAGGTGGGAAGACACACCTCTAGCCTGGGTATCGCCTTCGGCTGGAAGCGTATATACAAGGAAGAAGGAGGCTTTTTATCTTTGTGTGTTTGCTTTCACCTCACTAGCAAGTCCATTCCTTTACTGACATCCGAGCCTACTTCTTCAGGATTCTGGAATACACTGAAGACCAGCTGAGACATTCAGCTTTCTAGACTGAACAAGTACTAGATTCTTGGACTTTCCATTCATAGGCACCCATTGTTGGATTAGCTTGGCCATAGCCTGGAAGTCACTCTAATAAATCCTCTGTGTGTGTGTGTGTGTGTGTGTGTGTGTGTGTGTGTGTGATTTTGTTTAAATCTGTATGTTGATCCCAGTCCTTCTTTTGTGGGTTGGTACAATGTGATACATAGAGAGGGGGGTGGGAAGAGAGAGATTGCTTTTATAAGTTCTACTACTCTAGAGAACCCTGACAAATACAACACCTGTATACATTGTGTGTGTGTGGTGTGTGGGGTGTGTGTGTGTGTGTGTGTGTGTGTGTGTATATAACAGAGTAAGCAAGACAGTGCAGAGAAAGGATAGGTCTGCTGTGCCCCATCCCTTAGCTATTATTCAGCATGCCTTCTACTTTTAGTACCAAGCTAATCCACTCGATTTGACACGGCTATTTTATTTACAAGTCTGAAAGAGGAACAATCAAATGTCACGACATTATTGCATCCAGCCCCAAGTCCATACCATTTCAATTTCAAGTCTTTTTACTTCACAAGTATGCAACCTATGTCTGAATAATATCTGAAATCCATTCCTCAACAGTGAGGAAGGAAAACAAAAGCAACCTGAACTAAAGTCACTTAGCAAAGGAAAGAAAAGTCAATGAGTAGCAGCCATCACCCCAACTCTGGGGGAGTGAGAAGTTCTCCTCTTGAAGGGGAAGTGGAATTATTAACCATCCAGTATGGCTATCAGTAGTTCTGTCCACTGGATAGAAGCCTTCTTTTACACACTGCCATCCCTGGAAAAACCTGGAGGGATATGGGAGAACAGTCTGTTCTAGAGACCAGGTTTCTTTAGTACACCCCTGGCTCACAACTCATTTTATGAGAGGCAGAATCCAAGTCTGCCTTTGAGGCTGAGGAAGCTTAAGAATTCACTTGTCTACCCTAGAAGTTTTACTGGTAATCAAGTCCCTTTAAAGTTTAGTAGGTATCAGAACTTTTTGGTGAGTCTTGGAGATTGAACTTAGGTCCCCAGGCTTGGCAACAAGCCCCTCTACCCAAACGAGCCATCTAGGCAGCCTCTAAGTGTACTCTTTTAAATCTGATTTGACGCAAAAGTCCTTCCTGTCTTATTTTTAGAAACATGAAATAACTCGCAGTTCTCTGAAATGTAGCATTTAATTGAACTTTAAAATTTAAAACCTCTTTCAAGGCTGCTAGACAATGATGCACTTTATAGATAGATTGCCTTGAAATTGAGGTCCTTCAGAGAATGTTAGATAGTGCTAAGCAGCAGGAAGAAAAATGAAGGCAAAGGAAGTAATATAGTCAAGAGGTGCAGCTTTACGGAAGAGTCCCTGTCAAAGTGATGTTTGAATAAGGACCTGGGTGAGGCTGTGGTGGTTTGAAGGACGATGGCCCCACAGGTGCAAATGTTTGAATGCTTTAGCCCCAGGAAGTAGAAATGTTTGGGAAGGATTAGAAGGTGTGGTCTTGTTGCAGAAGGCATGGACTTGAGATTTCAAAAGCCTATGCCAGGTCTAGTCTTTCTCACTACCTCCAACTTGCTGATAAGATGTAAGCTGTCAGCTATGGCTCCAGGGCCATGCCTGACTGCCTGCTGCCATGCTCCCTGGCAGCATGGTCATGGGCTCACTCTATGAAAATGTAAGCAAGCCCCGAATTAAATGCTTTCTTTTATAAGCTGTTTAACCACGGTGTCTCTTCACAGCAATAGAAAAGTGACTAAGACAAGGTAAAGTGAACCTGAAGATATCTGAGAGGAGAATGTTTCAGGAGACTATCCTAATACTGACATCAGACTCATCTGATCAAAAAATAACAGTGAGGACCACATGGTCAAAGTAAGTGAACACGCAGGAGACTGGAGGGAGAAGAGACATAATTTAGGTAAATTTTTCCTTATTTGGGGACAGTTAGGCTATTTCCAATATTTTTAATTTCATGAATTTATACCTAACACTTCAAAATTATTTCTTTAGTATGGAAAGACTCTGTCCCTTTCTGAATGGAGAAGGAGGAGCAGATGGGAAAGAGGAGGGAGTGGGAGGGGAGGAGGGAGGGGAAAATGGCTGGTATGTAAAATAAGTGAAAAATGTTATTTAAATTAATAAAGAAAGTCAAAAAGGAAAGATTCTGAAAAGTAGAAATCATAGATTGAATGGATTAGACTTTTTATTCATAATACCAAATTGATTTCCTGAAACACTGTTTCAACTTCTACCAAAAAAAAAAAGTTTGAATGCCCTCATTAAGTCCTTCAGCGTTGTTAAACATCATCATCTCTATCCCGAGCAAAAGTGGTGGCACAGAGCTTGACTTCCCCACACACTGACTGGCCTTTCAGTCTCCTTGTCATGAGCTTAGGAGATATTGGCTCAAATCCAAGCTCACAAGACTCAAGTATACCAACCCCAAAATATGCCTCTTTGACTTGAGGGTTATTTTGAACTGACTGCATTAAGAAAAGGTGGCCACAACCTAGCCAGTGGTGGCGCACGCCTCTAATCCCAGCACTCGGGAGGCAGAGACAGGTAGATCTCTGTGAGGTCAAGGCCAGCCTGATCTACAAGAACTAGTTCCAGGATTGGCTCCAGAGCCACAGAGAAACCCTGTCTCGAAAAAAACAAAAAACAAAAAACAAGGAAACAAACAAACAAACTGTGGACACTGGAGAAACTCTGAAAATTGGCATTTTTAAAGAAATTTATTGTCCATGACCAGTTTTGGCTGCCGTGTTGCTGAGATAATGACAAGAGCAATGGACATGTATTAACTCTAAAGCAGTGGGACCTGGGATAATGGAGCTGATGAACGAGGCAGACTAAAGTCTCACGCCCTAGCCAACTTTATTCAGAGCATCAGACAATTTATACTCTGAGGGTTAAGACGAGTCACGTGAGTAAAGTGTGCAGTCACAAGGGCAAGCCACACGAAGTGACAACATGCCTTTCCTCAGAGGCATATAAACAAATATCAGTAGCCAGCTGTAATGAGTAATCTGAAGTAACTGATTCCTATCTGCTACTCCTGGGAGGGGTACGAAAACACACTCCAAGAACAATTCCATGTTTTGAAGAAACTGTGGTCACAGGACTCTAATCTTATTTCCTTGGAGTTTTCTCAGAAGTACTCAGAATTCTCCTCACATGACTTCATTCTTGGACCATATTTCCACAGAGATGCTATTGTAGAGGAGTGATATCTCATGCCCTCTCCCATGTCTAAACAAAGAACTACAGAGAACTAATGATGGCTGAGTGACGGGGAATTAGTTGTTCCCAGACCCCCGAACTTGTTATCCAATTCCAAGTGGTCATTACTGAGATCATAGATATATAAAAAAAACTAAACAGACGAAGCAGGTTGTATTTATATATCTGTGCATTTACACATATATGTAATTGAAGAGACCATGAATCTTAGAGGAAGTGAGGTGGGATACAGGGAATGGATGGGAGGGAGGAAAGAAAAGGAGGGAAAGAAATGATGTTATTATGTCTTAATTTTAAAAATAGAAATATACATATTTAATTTTTTTAAAAAGCCATTTCACCTTTAACTTTACCAAAAAATCTCAACTTGTAGAGCTGTCTCCCCTCTACACTGTGGGTAAAAGAGGAGATTCCAGAGAGTGATAATCCATAGAGAGACGGGACTTACCTGTGGATAATAGGCCACACCCTTGCCTAAAGCATCTTTCCTTACATCCATCTGTCTTGTTTCCCATAATAGGGTTGTGTAAAGTCTACAGTCAAAGATGATCTTAGCGATTTACTCTGGACATTCCCTAATTCCCCTGGATTTTCTCTTACATTAGATACACATGCCACTAAACTTGTTTGCTTTTCTCATATCCGTCTGTCTTTTTTAACAGGGATTCTTAGCTAAGAACACACAAAGGTTGGGAAGAAAATCATTTTCCTCCTCTCTACTTTTATGCATGCAGTATGTTTGTCATTAACTTTTCCCATTATTTACGTTCGCAACAGTAATAGTTTATTAAATGACACACTCTCTTTGCTAGCTTATTAGAACTCACCTGTCCTTTTTACACAATCTTCCAGAATAACCTACAGAAGCAGTCCAGAGCACTGCCTAGTGGTCTCACTACACTTCCAGCCCACCCTTATCTTTTTTTTTCTTATTTTTATGAGCAGCTTTGCTTTTTCTTTTTTTAATTTTATTGATTTTTATTGAGCTCTACATTTTTCTCTGCCCCCTTCCCTGCCTCTCCCCTCTCCTTCAACCCTCTCCCAAGGTCCCCATGCTCCNTGGGTCTGGGTTACCTCATTCAAAATGATGTTTTCTAGATCCATCCATTTGCCTTCAAAATTCAAGATGTCATTTTATTCTGCTGTGTAGTACTCCACTGTGTGTATGTACCCCATTTTCCTTATCCATTCTTCCTGACCCACCCTTATCTTAACATCTTGATGATAAGATATCTGAAGACCAGACATTCCTTTTCTGGTAGGCTAATCCAAACTAGTTCAACCTAAAAGAGCTGCCAGAATAGCCACCAAATGAACTGCACCTTTCTCACAATGTGATTCCCATGCTAAGTGATACACCCACCACTAAGATGGCAGGAAATACCAGACCATAAAAGTGCTTCTGGTGGGAGAAGACTGAGGAGATCTACAGAGGCAGACCAGACAGTCAGACTGAGGCATTTACATATTATCTCTAGTATATTGTCACTATCGATATCAGAGAAAGAATTCATGCATGAGACGAAGGCAAGCATTGATGTAGGAGGGTCATTTGTCTATGTGTTACTTTCATTGGTTAATAAAGAAACTGCCTTG
>LOEQ01010258.1:0-15286 GCA_001685075.1 Bramus lutescens | reverse complement strand
CGTAGGCTTGACCTGTGGCTTTCATGGGTTGGCAGCACATTCTGGTCTCAGGTCCCCCATGTCTTGGAAAGAAGGGTAACCAGGACCCATTCCCACGAGCCAGCTCTGCTGTACCCACCTGGGGAAGAGGCCCAGCCTTCCCACCTCTTCCTGGTCTTTGCTGTAAAGGAGGAAACTGAGGCACAGAGGAGGCTCTGAGTGTCTAAATTGGGCTTGGAATCCCTGTTATCCTGATCCACATGGGCCTCTCTCTCCATGCTGTACATTGGGAAAACAGTGGGCTACCTTAGAACACAATCCCAGCCACTGTGCTGCTGGCTTCTTAGACTTTGTGTAGCCCCAACCTGTGGTTACAGAGCCTTTGACTCCTTTGAAAAATCAGGGCATCTGAGTCCTCACCCAACTCTCCTGGTTTGAACAGAGGAGGCCTATCTGGTTCAGGGAACAGGTGTGGCCAGCCCAGGCTGCACGGGGGCTAGACACTCTCCATGGTCTCTTTCCGTCCTCCATCTCTGCTTGTCCCCATGGCTTCAAGATGGGAAGCTGGAAGCTGCCCTCCTGGAAGAAGAGGCTTGTCTCATGCAAAAGACCCAGAAGGCACCTGTGTGAATGCACAGCTAGCGACTGAACGTGTCTCTTGTGACTGTGAATGCCACAGCTAGCGACTGTGACAAGGCCATCTGTGTCTTATCAAGATCATCTGTAGCCAGGCCTCTTTTGAAGAGAAAGCTTTTGTGCCTTTACTATTTTTTATTTACTCTTCTTTACTTGTTTTATTTTTCATGTGTGTGTATTTGTGTGTATGAGTGCACGCATGTTTGCATTCACATGGGCATGCATGTGGAAGCCTGAGGATGATGTAGTGAGTCGCTCCCCATCATTCTTCTACCCCATCACTGAGTCAGTCACTTCTGACCACAAATTTCTTCCTGGGGATCTGAGCTCTGATATTCGCGTTGCAGGCCAAGTGTTTGACTGTTGAACAATCTTGCCAATCCTCCCTTTAATTTTCAAATGGCTTTCTTGGGATGAAATTGGCACACCCAAGTCACAGGCTTCCCTCACCTGCGATGTTCCCTGGGCCAAGAGGAGGTGCCTGGAAGAGCCCAGAAACCCACTTTGAAGGAGTCAGTTGTAACTCTGGGCCTGGCTGCCAGGTCAGACATAGACCTACCTGACACCCAGGCCATCTGACACACAGCCTTTACTTTTTACAACAGGGAATGTTTCTGTCTAGGAAGTTGGGTGCATCGGACCCAGCCAGCATGTTAATCACTGCACAGAGCCCCACAGACTGTGGCTGCTGCCATGCTATCTTCCAATTGTTTAGTTATTCACAAAGAGAAGTCACATTTTACGACGTGGAGAGAGAACATTTTTTAAGAGTCTGTGCAAAGTTCTTGGATCCTTGGAACAGGGCCTGAGGGGGGAATGGGAGCTCTTGGGCTCTTCTGCAGTCCCCAATTCCCACATCTGTCGTGGCTGATCTGCACCTCAAGGCTGGACACTGTCCACGCTTCTTAGCAGCCTGTGTCTTGGTCATCACACCCCCGTGTCCTGGAGGGAAACTGATTCTCTAGGGGCAAGTGTCCTGTCCTAGGGCCACCCCAAGGCTTAAGGTGCCAGGAGTATCCAACTCTTTCACTGTTGTGGCCTCTTGTTCCACTGGACGCCAGTGTTGGTGGGCACCTGCCACATGGCAGCCAGGTAGGCCCTGCCATCTTTGGGGACTTCTGCTTTGGTTTGCCTTTTGGAAAGTTCCAAAGTGCCCCTCTAGTGTGTGGGTTACCTTGGTACCCAGTAGTGATCCCAGACTGTCTGGATGGGGAACCCCAAGTCAGATCAGAGCTCATACCTCCTGCCTCGTTCCTATTCCTCACCCCCCAGGCAACCTTCTCATACGTAAGGTATACTCGAGGGTGATTCCCCAAGTGCATATCTGTGTCTGGACCTTAGAACCTATAGATGGGACCTTAAGTGGAAAATTATCTTTTTACAGACATGGGAGGTGAAGGGCCTTCAGGTAAGGACACTCTGAATCCACCAAGAAGGCTCTAATGTCTCTAGAAACTGCCTTTATGGGAGAAGCAAGGGGCTCATTCACAGTAGAGGTGATATGGGGCAGGGTCTGGGATGACACAGCCACAAATACAGGGCTGTCTGGAGCCGCTAAGAGCCTGAAGAGGCAGAAGAATTATCGTGGAGCCTCCCGCTGGAACAGGCACACTCACACCATGACTTTGGCTTTGGGCCCGAAACCTCGAATGGCCACGTCTTTTGTCCTAAGTCACCCAGTCTGTGATCATCCGAGGCCACAGGAATGTAACAGCAAAGTCCTTCAGTACTGTGAGGGCCAGCAGGGTCTCCAGGCACTGGTCTAAGAGAGCCATCACTGCCACCTGCATCGTGCGCGCACACGCACACACACACGTACACACACAATAGCTCAGTTGGTTGCTCTGATGTGTCTCTCATGGCACCGGTGAGTTTGGGCCAGAGCCAATGGGGCACTTAGAATAATGTCTCCTGGGAGCCTGTCTGCATGCAGCAGCCCCTACCAGGACCATGAGGGTCTCTTCACTCCAGACCTGGACTGTGAGCCTTGGAGGTGAGATCCTTGTGCTCGTGCTTTCTATGCGATACAACACGATGTGGAGGGGCAGACACAAGGTGAGGTCCTGGCCATTTTCCTGCGTCCCTTCACAGTGGCTCTACCCTGAAGCCCACACTCCATACTGGCCCCCAAAGCTGTAAGTCACTGTGTTTACTGTTTGGGGTGGGGCTCACACCCAGGAACATCTGGCCACCTTCAACGCTCCAAGGCCCTGGCTACTGAGGAGGGCATGGCATTGCTTGCTCCAGGCAAGCTCCTTGGAAATCCATGGCATCCACCCTCTCCTGTCCTGTCTCGCAGCAGAGGCAAAGGAAGAGAAGACACTGAGCTACGGTGACATGGCAGGCCAGAAGCCACGTTTCTTGCTTCCCTGATCCTGTCACCCAGGATTCAGCACAGGGCTGCCAGGCTCTTTCAGCATTCTCACCCACTGGAGGGGCTGGGCTGGGACAGATGCCCTGAGGTCTTGGGAGGGCTCAGGAAGTGCCAATGCACATCTCCAAGACCCCAGGAATGCGGCCCGCTGCCAGGCAGAGGCCTCTCGCCAGCCAGCCTTGCTCCACTCCTCGGCGGAGCCTGTGATCTGCTTCCAGCCCAGGAAGGTACAAACAGCAATTTTGGGCTTCCTGAGGGGCCGCTTTAGCCAGATATTTTCAGCTAAAGCTCCCTGGGCTGGTGGCCAAGCACTGCAGTCCGGGTGAAGGGTCCTGGTGCCCTCTGCCACCCAGGAAGAAGCAGAGGCTGGGGAACTCACTCATCTACCCCTGGTACTTATCTTCATGTGTTTGGAGCATCCCTAGGTCTTACCCACAGCCCTGATCAGCAGGCAGGCTAGGGGCCACCAGGCCTTGTGCCCAAGCTGGGTGCCCAGAATTCCCCTAAGGTCTGGATGGGCTGGGGACCATGGAAGACCTCTGTCTAAAGGGCTCACGGGAGCAGGAAGGAGTCCCCAAAGAGTAAGTGTTGGGACTGAATTGTGACGCTGTCTACATGTAACAGTCCTGAACGCAGAGCCTTGGGAGAGACTGTCTTTGGACATAGGACAGAGAAGAGGTGGCCAGGATGACATAGGAAGGCAATAGGGCAGGCCTGGATTTAATCTGACTGGAGTCACCATAAGGACATCAGGACGCAGACCCTCAGAAGACTGCCACGTGAGTACTCTAAGAGAGGATATCTCCAAGTCAAGGAGAGAGGCCTTAGCTATAGACAGACTGTGACACCGCCATTTTGGACTTCTAGCTTCCAGGATATGGGGGTTATGGGGTTTCTGCTGTGGGGCTATACTGGGAACCCCTCTCTTTCTCATCATGGCACAAGAAGGTGCAGGGATGGATGAGGTTAGAAGAAATGGAGGAAGCCAGACTTGGAAGGATCCTTTGTGTTCTAAGTCAACGGGAGTAATAGACAAGTTCATCCAGCGAACAGCAGAGAGAGCTCAGGGACAAGAGTCATATGAGCAGACACAGCGGTTATTGTTATGGAAATTTGATCCGTTTCAGCCATTGACATTTGGGGTGACTAGCCCTATGGGCATGGTTTCCTCTGGATACTTGACCTTATAAAACTGAGAAGAGGCCTGGTGGTGGTGGCGCATGCCTTTTATCCCAGCACTTAGGAGACAAGCCAGGTGAGTTGCACGACAGGCTCCAAAGTTACAGAGAAACCCTATCTCGAAAAACCAAAACCAAACAAAAACATACACACAAAGCCAAAACCAAAACTGAGGAGGGGGCCAGGGAACAAGCCCTGCAGTCGGTCCTTATCCTCCATGGGCAGAACAGCAGGACAACTGCAGCTGCATCAGCAGTGGCGTCTACCTTGTTCTGTATTCGTTATTCTGTTTTTCCATTGCTCTCCTTAATAAATTATTCACCAGACTTTGTGGGTTCTCACTTCTCACTGGTTGTGGTGGTGCACGCCAGTGGATATGCTGAAGGAGGAAGAGGCAGGAGCATCATGAGTTCGAGGGCAGCCTTGTCTTGTTCCTTCTCCAATCACGAGAGGGGGGGGCGTTGATGTGAGTTCCTTTTTCAGATCTATCCACTTATCCAGAGACAACCATGCCCATAGGACTAGTCATTCCAAATGTCATTGATGGAAACAGATAGAATACTCCTCAGTTTGTATTTACCTACAGTGCTGGTATGGAACCTAGTAGGACCTTGCACACAGTGGCATTCTACCACTGAACTGAAGTTTCCACACAACCCCTTGTTTTGTTGAGGTAGGATATTCTGATGTAGCCTGGGCGAGCCTTGAACTTGAACTTCTCTCGGTCTTACAGACCTGCGCTACCACACCCAACCTGGACATCTGCTTTAATGTTGATTTACTTTGTGTTAAAAGTATGGCTTTCAGGGAACCCAGGTGCGTGGCTGAGTGAATTTTTAATCTGATTTTATTGAGGTGTTATGCTGTAGTGCTGTAGTGGAATTCTTTCACCTGCTGAGTGACTGCTCTGTGACTTGGCCAGGTGGGAATATAGGAGAGCCCTGAGCCTGTTGAGGTCATGCTGTCCCTATGCCCCTCCCCAGGGCTGCTTCCAGCAAATTGTCTCGGGCCTCTTTGCTCTGCTTTCTTCTTTCTTTCATACCAGACTGGTGAACATTTCCTGCAGTTTTTTAAAACGGTAAAATACATTTTCATACACCATATATAGCTTTCAAGGATACCAGTGGTGTAGTGTCTGCTCTTTCTGTGAGCAGACGATGCCCCCCATGTAGATAAGGGACCATGTTTGCTCACCCCTCTGCTGCTTGGCATTTGGGTGGTTTGAGGACATGACCATCGCTTGCAAAGCTACTGTGAACATTCGTGACCAAATCTTTGTGCAACCATTTTCTTTTCTCTTGTGTCCCATGGCAGATGTCTCTCTAACCTGTGTGTGGGCATGTGTATGGGTGCACATGTGGAGACCAGAGGGCAAACGTGGGTGCTGTTCCTAAAGACACCATCTACCATGCCTTTTTTTTAACAAAAAGTTTATTTTTATTAAGTGTTTTGCCTGCATGGATGTATGCACCACAGGCATACCTGGAGCCCACAGAGATCAGAAGAGGACACTGGGTCCCCTGGGACTGCAGACACAGGAGTTACAGTTGTGAGGCACTGTTTGGGTGCTAAGAATTAAGCCTGAGTCTTCTGCAAGAGCAGCAAGTGCTCTTCCCCATTGGACCATCTTTCTAAGACCTCCATCTTGCTTTTTGAGATAGGGCTTCTCGCTGGCCTGATCTCACTGATTTGGCTGGTCTGGTAGGTGAGCAAGCCCTCAAGCATCCTCTCATCTCTGCCTGCCCAGCACTAGGGTTACAAGGCTTCTGATCTTTATTATTATTATTATTATGTATACATAATAATGTGTGTATGCCTGCAGGCCAGAAGAGGGTGCCAGACTTCATTACAGATTGTTGTGAGTCACCATGTGGTTGCCGGGAATTGAACTCAGGACCTTTGAAGAGCAGGCAATGCTCTTAACCACTGAGCCATCTCTCCAGCCCAAGGCTTCTGATATTTACATGAATTCTTGGGGTGGAGGATGCAGGTCCTCATGTTAGCTCCAGAAACACTTTATCTTCCCAGCCCCAACTTTCTAAGGGACAGCTATTTTTTCTTTTCTTTTTTTCTTTTTTTTTTTTCTCAAGACAGAGTTTCCCTCTATAGCCCTGGCTTTCCTGGAACTCGCACTATAGAGCAGGCTGGCTTCAAACTCAAAGAGTTTCGCCTGCCTCTGCCTTCCGAGTGCTGAGATTAAAGGCGTGTGCCACCATGCCCTGCTTGGGATTGCTGTTTTAAACTTGCTTGTGACCAGGGCAGCTGCATCCCATAGTAGTTCCCATTCAGGTCTGTGAGCTGTGATGGCGCTGGCTGGGGGTGGGGGGTGAGGGTGGCAGGGCTTTTGTACAACTATGCTATCCTTCCCTATTTTTATCTGCAGATACTGTACTTATTGAAAGAGCAGCTGATTTGTGTGCGCTCTGACACCGAGTCCCTTCACAGAGGCAGGCGGTGTGCAGCTGCACCCACCCTCTCTTTGCCCTCTTTCTTTTTCTTTGCTTTTGTTTTTGTCTTGAGATGTCTCATGTAGCCCAGGTTGGCCTCAAAATTGGATCCATGAATCCTCTTGACCCTGGCTCCTGGGCGCTGGGATGACTGGTGTGACTACTGTGCTCTGTGGGCTCCTGGGCGCCAGTAGGACTGGTGTGACTATTGTGCTCTGCAGGCTCCTGGGCCCTGGGAGGACTGGTGTGATTATTGTGCTCTGCAGGCTCCTGGGCGCTGGGAGAACTGGTGTGACTACTGTGCTCTGCTGGACCCTGGGTGCCAGGAGGACTGGTGTGACTACTGTGCTCTGTTCACCCTCTTGTTTCCTTAGAGCGTTTTCAAACAGCAAAGGGTTTTGACTTTGGTAAAGATCTATTTTATTTTTCATGATTTTGGGGTTTTTTTCTTTTCCTTTCTTTATGTTTAGAAAATTTTGGCTTTGCACAGGGCCACAGAAGGTTACTTCTCCCACCAAGAAGCCTTGCAATCCCAAGTGAGGTCACGTGACATTGGTCTTTCTGTTTGGAAATCCAGTTGATGCAAGCCACATTTTTTCTTTAAAGAGCTGTTTTCCTACCATTGAACTGCCATGACACTTTTGTCAAGACTCCACCAGCATGCATGTGGAGACTGGCCTCTGAATCCCAGTTCTGTTTCCCTGACCTACGGTCTTCCTCGCACAAACAAGAAACCACCTCCACTATGCCAGCTGCCTGAGGCTGACTAGCAATCATCAGAGTCCTCCAACGTTACCCCCACCCCACACGCACGCTGCTGTTCTTCATGTGTGTGATGTTTACATGTATGTGATGTTGGGAATCATCCTCCATCACTCTTCTACCTGTTCATTGGGGCAAGGCCTCTCAATCAAACCCAGAGCTCACTGGTCTCACCAGTCAGCCTGCTCTGGGATCCCCTGTCTCTGTCTGTGGCTGAAACTGCAGGTGGAATGCCACAACCACCTGGTATTTAAATGGGCTCTGGGACCCAAGCTCCCATCCTCATGCTGTCCTGTGACAAGTGCTTTAACTGTGAAACCATCTCCTTACCCCTACTCTTATTTCTAACTTGAAAAACATGTTAGGTCTTCCCATTCCAGAACCACTTGAGAATTGGCCATCACTTTTTACTGGGACTGGGCTGACTCTGAAATGTAAAAACTGTAGCAGACACCTCAGTGATGAGTCTTCATTACACCTGAAACTCGCCTCTCGAATGCTCCGTAGCTTTCAGGATGGCTTCTTGGCTGTCTTGGATTGGTCCTAGGGCATTGATTTTGTGAAGGGAGAGGTGCTATTCTAAATGTAGTACTTAATATTTAAAGTTCTCCTACTTTTTGCTGCTGTTTGGTTCTGGACTCTTCACTGTTCTGGGCCCTTCCCCCACTGCCCCGTCTTATTGCAATGGCCAGGATCGCCAGCTTCGTGCCAGCTGATCACGCTTAAGACAGATGGGTTCTTCCCCTTCTCCTTGGTCTCGAGGTGAGAAGTTTGACTCTGTCGGGTCTGCATTTTCCCCAGAGTGAGGTGTGATGTGGGCAAGGCAGAACAGGCTGTGGGACTCACACCTTGCTGGGGAACGAGGCCCTTGGTGACGCTTTCCAAGCATACACAGGGACTGCTGCTGTGCCTGCCAGGTTTCTTCAGATACAGAAAGACTCCACTCGGGGTTGTGGGCTATGGAGGCTAAGGAGTCCCCTGACCTGCTGATCCCAGGCTGGGGTGCTGAGAGAGCCAGGGAGTCCCCAGCATGGACTCCTGAGCATGCCTGCAGGGAGATCTGAGCTCCAGGGATGCTGGGGGCAGGTGACCTAGAGCAAACCCATCCTGTTTCTCTCCCTTCTTCCTTAGGCATCCAAAGGCCAGGATGACACACACTTGTAGAGGGGCTGGCCACCTGCTTCATCAGCACCAGATGTGAATACCAAGATCACGGATGACAACCTCCTAGATGCACTAGATGTCACATCTAAGCTGCTGCCTGGACAGCTCAAGAGCAAATGTCCCATCCTCACACCACCAACCCAGAGGAGGACATGTCCCTGATGCTAGGCCTCCACTCCAGGCAGTGCCCGCTGGCACTGTGGCCATACTGCCACCTTACCTAATTACAGCTGCTCTGCCCGTTCGTGGTCTTGTCAGTGGAGCCACACGAAGTGCTGTTGCTGCCTGGCATCTGTCCTCCATGCAGAACGTCTACAGATGTGCCCATATTGGGGCTGTGAAGACAGGTTGTTATTACCTTGGCTGGCTGGTACCAAATCCTGGGAGCACATCACATCAACTGCCCAGAGACAGCTGGGTTGTCTCCCATGCAGGGCACCAGGCTGGGCCGTTTGAGAGCCGCACAGAGCTGAGAGTTGACAAGAATCTTTCTCCGAGTCACAGGGTTTGACTCAGATCCCAGCTGTGCTGGCAGGCAAATGACTCAATCTCTCAGAGCCACGGTTTCCTCTTCCATGAAGTCGGCACAGAAAGCAGCAGTTCCTCAGAGGGATGAGGCATGAACAACACAGCCCACCTGCTATGACTGTACACACCAGCAACAGAACTGTCACAGTGAGTAGAGGGAACAGTTCTGAGGGTGGGTGTTGGGGTCAGTGCTAGACTGGCCTCACAGAGCTGTCAGAAGCCACCCCAGCAACATTTTATTGTTTTATTTTACATTTACTGTGTGTGCATGTGTGTCTGTTTGGGTGTGTATGTTTGTGTGCATGTGTGTGTGTTTGTACGTGTGTGTGCATGCATGTGTGTGTATGTGTGTGTGCTTGTACGTGTGTGCATGCACATGTGTGTTGTGTTTTCATGCTTGTGTGATTGCACTCATGTGGAGATTAAAAGGGGGACTCTGTTTTTTCCCTCCACTAGACAAGTGCCAGGCGTCAAACTCTGTTGTTGGTGGAGAGTTGCCTTTACTGGTCGTATCATCTTGTCTACTCTGGTGTATGATATTTGGAGATAACCTTTGCGGCATTGCCAGGCTAGGTATGGCTGTGGAATACATGAGAAGGTGATCATCTCTAAAGATGTGCAAAGTCTCTCTGGCTGCATCTCACAGGTGAGGTGCAGCCAAGGCTCCAAGGGCCCTGCTTACCAAACACTGCCTGCGAGCCTCAAGGCTCTAGCCCACAGAGGGGCTCAGGTGCATAGCTTTCCCGGTTCTTTCTCCCCACAGCCCAGTGTGCACAGCAACCCCACCCTGCCCTCATGAGGGTGTCAAGAAGCTCAGAGCAGCCACACTTGTCTTGAGGATCTGAGGGTACATGTCTGTGGAGCTTGTGAGGGTCTCCTGCCCTGTCCATTCTTGGGCCTCCTGGGTCCTGTAGGTGCCCATTGCTGCACAGGTTGTATACTGCCCAAGTGACGTGTGCCCGTCTTCCTGCAGTCGTGGGGCCCCTAGTACTCCCAGCTCCTTGACTCCTGTATGCAGACCCCCCCTTTCCTCCTCTTCATTTTATCAGCGCAGGGTTGTGACAGGTGTGCAGGGACCCTGCGGTGTCAAGGACAGACACTCCAAGGGTACCAGAAGAGGTGAGGGAGACGTCCATGGAGCTCTTTCCCGTGTAAACTTGGAACTGTTCAGGCTGAGGGTATGAGTGTAAGGCTTACAGATACCAGGCCTTTGACGGCCCTGCTGAGGGCTCCCAATGGTAGAGGACAGAGACCAGGTGAGCTGTTCTTGGCCTCCCTAGGCCTGGGTTTGAGTCACCCCACAGAAGCCTCCGTGAGGCTCACGTCAGGACCCGCCCCCGGTGTCCTTCTGAGTTTTGACTCTGAGGTCATACAGTAGGGTGGCCAGCGATCAGACCATGGCCACCAGGAGTGCCCAGAGGCCACGCGGGCCTTTGAGAGGCACCGAAGGCCTTGAGTCCGCATACCAGCTGCCACCCACACAGGCTGACACCCCTTCCAACCCTGCAGGGGGAACTAAGGTCATTTGGAATTGGGGAGAGGCCAGTGACATGGAGAAAGGCAGGAGCCAGTGTCAAGTGTCAAGACACAAACAGAATTCGGGGAAAGCAACAAGAGAGAGCCCTTATCACACTCAAGTGGGCCCTAAAGACCCGGAGCTGGTTGGGGTGGGAAGTGTGTTGGAAGCTGGAGGAGACACCTGGATTCCGGAAGCCTGGGCAGGACCATTGGACTTCCTGGCTTCTCTGGCCAGGCCAAGACAGCAGGGCAGGAAGACCTACCCCCAACAGCAGACACCACTGATTCATGGCGGGGCTGTCAGGGTCACAGTTCAAGGGAACAATGGCAGCTTCTCAGCTGTTCAGCCCTGTGCTGGAGACTAGGCACAAGCCAAGTGTCACATGGAACCCTTGCACAACCATAGAAGAAGTGTCCCAGGTTAATGCAGAGTTGGAGCTAGGGTCCTTCGAGAAAGATATGCTTGTTGGAGTCAGAGCTGAAGGCCCAGAGTCAGGGCCAGTGCTCACAAGCTGCCCATGGCTTACCCCAAGTATGACCCACAGGGCTCCAACACTTAAGACGGTCTGTCTGTAGTGATGTTGCATAGGGCATGGAGCTGACACTACCTCTCTCCCCTGCTGCAAAATCCAGCAAGAGGCTTACTGGTTTGGGCGTGTGTGTGTGTGTGTGTGTGTGACTCCTGTCCTGGAGCTGTTCCTTGAGACTTCCCGGGGAGTGATACCCAGAGAGGTGCATGTCCCCCAGCATCAGAGGAGAGGGCGTGAGACACCTACCTTCTCGTGTGCAGGACATGGGGTCATCATGGGGTCATGGATGCTTAGCCAGTCCTTCCTATCACGAGGCCTTTGCACATTCTTTGCTCTGGCCAGTAGGTCTCACCTCCTCACAGTCCATAGGACTTCACGGTCCTTCCTGAAAGCCTTCCCTGTCTCCCTACTGAGTTCATCCTCAGTTTCATTCTGTTGCTGCGACAAATCCCCTAGCCAAAAGTGACTCAGGAGAGAAAGGGTTAATTTGCCTTACAATTTTAGGCATAATCCATTATTGCAGGGAAGTCACAGGAAAGGAGATGGACATGGTGGTCACAGCACATCCACAGTCAAGAGCAGGGAGAAACAAATACACCCACATTGCCTCTTTGCTCTTATCTAGCTTTCTCCTGTCCAGCACAGCTCAAGACCTCCCTGGTTAGGGAATGATGCCTCCCACAATGGGCTGGGTCTTCCCACATCAATCAATAATCAAGACAGTCGCCCATAGGCACGCCCATGGGGTTGATCTATGTAATTTTCCAGTTAGACTCCCGTCTCAGGTGATCCCAGGTGGTGGCGAGTTGATGTCTAAACTAATCGTCATTCTGTCCCAAGTTCTGCACAGCCTCGCTGACTCCCAAGTCCTGCACATCCTCGCTGACTCCCAAGTCCTGCACATCCTCGCTGACTCCCAAGTCCTGCACAGCTTCGCTGACCCCCAAGTCCTGCACAGCCTCGCTGACTCCCAGCCATCACCCCACAAGCCTTTTTTTCTTCCTAGCCATCCCACCCCAGTGCTCAGCTCAATGTCTGATGCTGAACCTCACACCATGCCTTTCAGCCTGGCTATCCTGATGGGAAACCTCTGGCCAAAGACCCCACCAGGGCCACTCCAGGTGGGAGCCTCAGAGATAGGAAGGGAGAAGCCAGAGACCTCTGAGCCCATGCACCTCAGGGAGGCCAGAATGCATAGTGTTTGAGATCATGGGTTCCGAGGCTAGGGTGTCATAAGCACTGAATGGCGGACACCTTAGGGGGAACATACAATAACAGCTGAGTGTCAGCTAGTGTGCTTTATCCCCCAGCCCATGCGTGCATGCGTGCATGTGTGTGTGTATCTCTGTGTGCATGTGCATCTGTGTGTGCAAGTGTGCATTGTGTGTGCGTGTGCATGTGTTTGCATGTGTGTGCACCTGTGTGTGTGTGCACGTGGGTGTATATCTGTGTGTATGTGTGTGTACCATCTTGGATATTGTTCTTCAGGACACCATCCACTTGCATTTTGAGACTGTGTCTCTCACTAGCCTGGAGATCACAGGGATCCTCCTGTCTCCACCTCTCAGTACTGGGATTACAAGCACATGCTTGTAACCACATCTGGCTTTTCCTGTAGATTCTGGGACACAAACTCAGGTCTTCATGCTTGCTGAGTACACACTTGATGGACTGAACTGTTTGCAGACCCTGTCTTTCCTATTTGCTATGAAACTATGGTATTTTATAGGTTATATAAAAGAAAGATACATATTCAAAACCTCAAATTGGACAAAAAATTAAAATCTCCAATAATCATGGCCAGGCAGTGTTGGTGCACACCTTTATTCCCAGTACTCAAGAAGCAGTGACAGGTGAATCTCTGTGAGTTCAGCCTGGTCTACAAGGTGAGTTCCAGGACAGGCTCCAAAAGCTACAGAGAAGCCTTGTCTCGAAAACCAAATAATAATAATAATAATCAATCTAAATAACTATGTCAACCAGGGTTAGGTTGAGCTGTAAGTCAAGGGTACCTCCCCAAGAGCAAGGGTCCAAACAAGATAAAATTTGATTTCACACAAGAAAATTAAGAAATTGGATGAGAGGTGGCTTTGTCATACAAAGCCTCCAGAGATGAATGCTCCTTACTGTTTCTGAAGGAGATGCAGTTCCTGGAGGGATGATCTTCACCATCCAGAGGGCAGCCAAAACTCTAGCCACCATATCTGAGTCCCAGCAGCAAGATGGATGAAGAAGGAACATGCCCCTTGGCTTTGAAGGAGAGTTTCTGGAAGTTGTAATATGTTCCTTCCTTCTCCCACCCTTCCTTATGCCTCTCCCTCACTCCCTTTACTCTTTCCTTCCTTCCCTCCTGTAACATGGCCACACCTAGCTGCAAGAGAGTCAAGTATAGATGCCATCACACAGGTGAGACATGTACCTTTTCCACTCAACAGAATGCTTGCATGTCCACAGTGAAAAGTCAGGGGTGAGTTTGAAAGGCCATTGTTCCTCATTGCTCCGATATTTGTGATTTCCTCAGATATTTGGTCAATTGCCCAGTTTCCAACCTTCTTTGGCTGACCAACTTGCACCTGGCTGGACCATCTCCTTAAAATAAGCTTCTAAAAGCACAAAGACCAAGTCCAATGGTTCACTTGGCATTGGACATGAACTGGTATCTGTACTGTCCCTCCCCATGCTGTCCTGCAGTGATCAGAGAATGCTGGGGAAGTCCCTAGGCTAAGGTATACCTTCCCTGGTTCTTCTAGCACAGTGGGGTATCCCATAATTTTTCTCAACTCAAGTTTCTGCCTGCATCTTCCTGTGGGCTTCCCCAGGGTCTGCGTCAGTCCTGAGAGTGTGCCCAGTACAGAGCTGCACTATGCAGTCCTTCAACAGTGGCCCAAGTTTGGGGCTGCTCACTTGCATCTGGAACCCTGAGTGAGGAGCTGGGACCAGCAGACTGGGGGAGACTGCCTGGCCATCTATCAGAGGGCTAGGGATGCAACCACCAGGTTGGGATGGGGCATATGTGTCCTCTCAGAACAAGGCCAGCATCAGGGGTCAGCCCCACACTGTCCAACTTACATGGTAAAGACCACCCAGGATGCCTACTCAGTGTGAATTTCAGGAGGGTTGATGTGTAAGTTTCTTTTCTGTGGCTGTGATAAGAAATCAGGACCAAGGCAACTTCTAGAAGAAAGCATTCAACTGGGCTTATGGTTCCAAAAAGATAGCATCCATGATGACAGAATGAAGGTACGGCTGAAGGAACAGCTGAGAGCTCACATTTTAAACTATAAGCAGGAGGCAGAGAGAGAGAGCTAACTGGGGATGATGGGAAACTTTTGAAAACTCAAAGCCCACCCCCAGTGCCACACCTCCTCCCTTAAGGCCATACCTTTAATCCTTCCCAAATAATTCTACCAACTGGGGACCAAGTATTCCAACATAGGAGCCTATGGGGACCATGTTCATTCAAACCACCATATTCTGCTCCCAGGCCCTCAGTGGCTCACAGCCATATCATAATGCAAAATATATTTAGTCCAACTTCAAAAATCCCCAAAGTCTTTCATGGGTTCAGTACTTTCTAGAAGTCTAACTTCTAATATTTCTTTTGAGACTCAAGACAACCTCTTAACTATAACTCCCTGCAAAATAAAAGCAAATCACACGCTTCTAACATACAATGGCACAGAATATACATTACCATTCCAAAAGGGAGAAAAGGGGGAGCAGTGAGGAAAGTCTGGACCAAAGCAAGACGAAAGACAGCAGGACAAACTCCAAATCCTGTCGTCCCATGTCTCAGGTCAATGGTCGAGAGCTATGTCTCTTTTGTGCTGGTCCCTCTCCCTGTGTGCAGCTCTCCTTGGCAGAAGTCTCACGCCTCTGACACCTCCACATCTTCAGGTCTCTAACACAACTCAGGCTTCACTTTTATGACAGGGTGAAATAGTGCAGAGGTTCTTCCATCTTGTATTTTTGCAGAGGCCATTTCAGGTTTAACTAGAATCTACTCTCTTTGATGGATAATTGTTGTAAGGAGAGGGGTTGCTTGTTCATCGGGGCTGCCTGGCTTGCTTAGCCTCAAAATAACCACATGGAAACTGTATTAATTAAATTACTGATTGGCCATTAGCTCTAACTTCTTATTGGATAACTCTTACATATTAGTTTAACCC
>LOEQ01010257.1:0-14149 GCA_001685075.1 Bramus lutescens | reverse complement strand
ATCACTACAATTGGCGGGCCCGCAGCTACTTCTACAGTTAGTGGGGCTGTTTGGAGAGGATATGGAACCTTCAGGAGTGGAGCCTTGCTGGAGGAAATGCATCCCAGGGGGCAAGCTTTGAGAGTGCAGTCTCATCTTCCTTAGAGTTCACACTCTGTGCTTTGTGTCTATGTTTGAGGATGTGATCTCGTCACTTCTTTCTCCTGCTGCCGTGCCTCCCACCATGATAGCCTCTTATTCCTTTGAAACCACAAGCCAAAAATAAACTCTTTCTTCCAGATGGCATTTTTTGCTCCTAGTATTTTGTCACAGCAATAGAAAAGTAAGTTATATAATGGGTAAGAGCTGGACTTTCCCTATATTGAGAGACCATGTCATCACACCACCAAGTACCTGTGGATTTTGGAGACAGTGACTCACCCCTGTGATTCTGTGGTCTCGTGTGTAAATTATCATGGCAGTGGTAATTCTCACCCTGTAGCATGAGGCTTGAGTTAATGCAAGTGAGGTGCTTGAAGTAAGTGGCAGCTATTACTATTCTTTATGCTAGTGCTTCTCAAAAGCCATCTACAAAGAACAGGTGGTGATTTTCCCTAGCCGACCTCATCACTCAGGGATTGGATCAGATGCCCAGCACCTGTGTGGGTAGAGAAACCGCTTCCACGGACAATCCTCCACCATCTACTGCGTGTTCTCTGTATTTGTCAACCAAGACAAAATGGTTTGTATCCCTGCTACAGAAAAGGTATATCTGTGAGTGTTTTTTTGTTTCTACACCATTAAGTTATCCTTCCTAGTCCCATTTTGCAGACCAAGAAGCTGAGGCCCAGAGAGGGCAAGTAGTTTCCCAAAGGTATCCAGCTGATCATAGGCAGGTCTGGGATCTGATCTTAGAGTTGCCGTCACCAGATCCTGGGTTGGCTCCACCATTTGGAGCTTAAAAAAAAAATGTCAGGCACACTTTAAATTTCAGAGGCAATCAGATCTGACAAGACAGGTCTCACCTCTCCCCAGAGAGCAGCAGATTTCTCAGAGCTAGGAGAGAGGCCTCTGGCAGAGAGAGTTCTCTCTGCTGTTGGAAAGCAGGACAGTAAATAGTGCCAAGGCCAGTGGATCTTGAGACCCAAGTGATAAAGCAGAAATTAATAGTGCTGGCGGAGTAAGACCCAAGGTGACAGCAGTGTCCAAGCCTGATTCTGAAGTACAGCACAGGAATGGCGTTCTAAGATGGAAGCTGGGTCATACTTGTCAGTCTGAGCCCCTGACTTAACCCTTTCTACTCTGGGCCGAACAAGGCCCTTTCTCAGTGACTAAGGATCTTAGACTCTCTATCAAATAGCCACCTCTTACTGTGCCTGCCTGTCCTCACCCTTGTCACCTAGGACATATATCTGGGGCTTAGTGTTGACCTGGACAATAACCACTCTGCAAAAGACTGGGGAGCTAGACTCATTGCTTACTGTATGCCCTTACCATCCATTCCTGCCTCAGCCAGAAAGCTGGAAACAGGATGTGAACAGGAAAAGGAAGACAGAAATAAGGAAGACAAACTGAGAGGCTGTAGCAAGTGGTCAGATGAAAAAGCCAATAAATCAGGGAAAGGACAAGAGACTGGAAAGGAAGGAATGGCAGAAAGACGCAGAATGGGAGACAGTCGTCAAAAGTACAGCGGCCACAGTCACTGCCAGGATAATATGTCAGGCAGCTTCTAAGTGACTCCTGAAGACGCTGTTTATGCGTTTGCTATCCACTTAGATTTGGCTTAGTGACTCCAGCATAATACAGCAAAAGTGCTGCCATCCCACTTCTGTGTCAGGTTACAGAAAGACACCCACATCCCTCTTTACCATCTCCCTTCCCTTGCCTGCTCTGACAAGGCAGCAGCCCGTGGCAGAGAACTGAGAGACTTCTAGCCAATACTCTGCAAGGAAGTGAATCCTACTCTGAGTTACTTTTTTTTTTTTCTGTGATAAACACCATGGCCAAAAGCAACTTGAGGAAGGAAACGTTTATTTTAGCTCACAGATTTTCATCCATCATCAAGGGAAGCCAGAGCAGGAACAACAGGAAGAGTTTGAAGAAGAAACCAAAGAGGAACACTGCTTGCTGGCTCCCTATTCAGCCCAGGCATACCTGCGTAGGAGTGGTGCCACCCACTGTGGATTGGGTCACTCTACATCAATTATCAATCAAGAAAATGCACCTTCCGTGACCATATGCCAATCTGATCTAGGCAATACCCCAGCCGAGGCTCCCTCAGACAACTCTGGACTATGTCAAGTGGACAACAAAAGCTAACTGGAACACCTATCAACAGTCACACAAAATGGTTGGAACCTTGGAAGTGATTCTTCTCCGGTCACCTCTTGAGTCCCAGTTAACTCCTTGGTGGAAGAATATGAGAGAGACTGAGCCAGCTTCTATATCCCTCTCCAACAGAAACTGAGCTAATGTTTTCATTTCAAAATACGTGTGTGTGTGCTACAGTGCATGCGTGTGTACTCTCAGTTGCACTTGCCCATACACACACACACACACACACAAACACAAACACACACACAGGCCAGAAGTAAACATTGGGTGTTTTCCTTCCTCATTCCCCACATTATTTTTTGAGGTGGAGTCTCTCATTGCACCTATAGCTCACTATTTCAGTTATACCGGCCACCAAGCGACCTTCCAAATCTACCTGTCTTCGCACCCTCAGCACGGGGGCTAGAGCTGCATGCCACCATGACCTGCAACTGCAGGTCTGGGAATCTGATGTCCTCATGCTTGCTCAGCAAGTACTTTGTTTAGTCAGCCATTTCTCCAGCCCTTTGAGTTGCTCAATTTGAAGGCAATTTGTGACACAGATTAATAAACAAGGTGTCCTTTCCCCAGTAGTTAAGAAGTATAGGGTGGCTGGATTTTGAAAAGGGAGAAAGAACCTATGATGGTGCCTCTTCTTTTGCAGTTCCTTCAGAATCAGAATTTAAGAGAAAATTCTGAGGGAGCTTGTAGAAGGGTGGAAGAAAAGCCCATCAAAACTGACAGCAAGAGAGATCTTGGGAACCCTGCCTGATTTTGAAATGACCAAGACGGCACAACAGCTGTTTCAGGTAACCTTTAACACGGGCAATCACACCACTCCCAAAATATAGGAACTAAAAGATTTCCGAGAACAACAGAGCTCTCTCCAAAGCCTGGAATTGTCTTTGCAATCACACTTAGCTGTTGATGTCAGGCCATTCTCTGGAGGTGACTCCAGCCATGAGCAGGCCTGGGGCACTGTCTGTTCTCCTCACCACTTTCTCACTGCTAAGGCAAAAAGAGGCTTGGGTGGCTTTAGCTAAGGGAGGACCATATTGGCAGTTCTGTAGTGTCAGCTTTCTGTGCTCGCAAAAGCTGAGATGGTAGCTGGAGAGAACACACATTGGGTATTTCATACATGTCTAATCATGACAGAAAGCTGTGGGGGTTTTTTTGGGGGGGCGTTTTTTGTTTTCTTTTTCTTGGTTGTTTTATTTGCTTGCAATACAGAAATTTCTAAGAAATAAGGAGATAAAGAGAGAAGCAAAAAATTTACAGCCGTCCTTAAGGGAGCTAGCCTCCAAGACGTCAGTCAATGATGCCCAACCTCCAGGTAGTCATGCCCACATTTACCAGTGAGTGACGGGCTACATGACTAATAGCATAGGTCACAAATGATGCCATGTCAACTTCTGAGACTAAGTTAAAGCGGCTATGTCTTCTGTCCCAGACCTGCACCCTTCATTTCCCTTTCCCTTACCCTTGGGAAAGCCAGATACCATGTTATGGAGAGACACAGTCAACAGAGAAGTCCACAGGGAACAGAGGGATGAGTGACACTCTAACAAACATGAAAGTGAGCCTGAAAGTGGACTCTCTAGCCCTAAGTGAGCCTCGAGGTCCCTGCGACCCTCAGAGTCTGATCGAGATACATTCAGCAAAACCATTCCCTACTCCCTAACCCACGGGGATGACAAAATAATAAGCACTTGATGCTTTTATAAAAAGCTGCTATCCTTTGCAGGGGGCAACATACTTGGTGTATGACATTGTGAGTTGTCTGGTTATCTAGTAGGGGAATATGGGAAACAAGAATAAAGGGCAACAAAATACATTAGACTCTGGGCTCAGGTCCTGATTTAGTTAAGTAGGCTGAAGGTTCCCTTAATCTCTGCAAAACAAGCATAAATATCCATTGACATATGGAGCAAAAACCCATGAAAATATTTACAGATTGTATTCAATAATAGTAATGGCAGTGCCATATGGTAAAGAAAGATATAATCTGATACACATTGAAACCTGCATGTTCAAAGATGTTCCTCTCATTCCCTATAGTACTTCTTAAAATAAAATACTTAGTGGCTTAAGGGCACTGTTCTTCCAGAGGACCTGAGTTCCATTCCCAGCACCCACATGATGGGTCACAACTGTCTGTAACTACGATTCCAGAAAATTGGACACCTTCTTCCAGCCTCCTCAGAGACCTCATGTATGTGTTACATAGATGTACATCCAGGCCAGACACCCATGTGCATAAAATAAGTAAGTAAATAGATGAAGTAATATGGCTGTTCTGCAACAGAGAATTGTTACGGACACCTTAAGGGCTCAGGCATGTTACACTGTATCTAATTCATTGCCCCAATAGCTATTTTAACCCCTTTAACTGCAGAGATGAAGAACTGAGACTCGAGGAAGCTGCATCATTTTTCTGTAAATTATAAAATCAAATGACGAATTAAATAATAACAAGAATAATAATCACTAAACTTCAATAAACCCTTAAACTACTATGTTAGTTAGGCATTATTCTATGTGTTTTGAATACAATAAGTCATTTAAATCCCGATTCGTCTGCCTCAATAGTCCTTAAAAATATTAGAAAACAATCATGTGCATTAGACACCATCCTAAGGACTTTGACTGCAATACATTGTTTGCAGATTTACAAGTGTTATTATCCACTAGAATAGATCCACTAGAAAAGTAAGCTTGGTTTGAAAAATAAGTTAATAAGCCATTCATTACATTGTACCTCACTGGAGGACTAAACACACTTTCATACTGGGTTAACAAAAAGTAAAATAAAAGCCTTGGAACCATCTTGACTGTCTTTTAGATCCACATCCAAACCATCAACAAATCCTGTCACCTTGCTTTAAATATATATCCTGAGTTTGACCACATATCACTAACTAAATTGTAGGACCCAGCCATGACAAGCTCAGTAGAGGCCTGAGCCTCAGTAGTTTACTCTAAGACAATAAGAAAGACCACAAACCGATACCACTCAGGCACGACCATCCAAAGGAAATTCCTAACATTCCAACCATTGTAGATAGGATCACCTGCCAGCACACACCCACAGCTTTTCACCAGGACACCCCTAGACAATTGTCAGCCAATCAGAGGTCCTGAACCTAAGAAATCCCTCACCCCCACCTTTGTTACTATAAAGACCCAACCCTAATTGAGCTTGGGGCTCTTCAACCACTCCATTACATTGAACACATAAAGAGTCCAAGTTTGCAAACTTGTGTAAGAATAAAGGCTCTTTGCTTTTACATACAGGACTCAGTCTCCTAGTTGGTTGGTTTTGAGGGGACTCCATGATCTATGTTGTAATCTGCTGGCCTGGTCTGTCACCTGGGTACCCTGTCTCTTTAAGAGACAAGCCCTGCCCACTCACATTCTCCCCTCTTCCACTGAGGCAAGCAGATCTCCCACCTCTTCCCCAGTCTAGAGAGAGAGAGAGAGAGACTCTCTCTCTCTGTGCCCTTCTGGAGAAGGAGCTTCTGCCTTTCTTCTCCACCTTTCTCCCCTTCCCCCCTTCCTCCTTTCCTTCCCCCTCCATAACCCACTAAATAAACTCTATACCCCAGCTCTCTCTGCATGGCATATCTACCTGTCTCTCTCCAGCTGAGGCCTCAGGCCCCCAGCCAGAGAACCCACGGAGACCTCGGGTGACCCGCAGCCCCTCGTGGGACCAGTCCCCCACAACCTCTTTATAAAATGATAACATTGCTGCGTGACTTGGCCAGGCTCTCTCCACGTTCCCTCCCACCTGTGGGCGGGCCAGTTGAGGTCACATGGCAACCTTGGACTTGGCCACTGTCAATCATCCTGTGCCTTCTCCACTACTCAAATGGTCCTCTGCTCCAAGCGAGCTTTCGCTGACAATCATCTCGTTATTCCCCACAGCTGAGGACTGAGATTTGGTTCCTCACCACTTGGACTTTTATCCTCTCTCAGGCTGCTTGGAGTGATCCTATCTGGTCCCCAATTCCTGTACCAATGGGTCTCAAATTGGCTTGACCTAGTCCTCCACCCTCATGTTATCCGGAAGACGTTCTGGTTAAGAGCCCTTGGGACCTCGCCTTTCTCATGCTCTTGCCTTAAAAAATACACCTAAATCTATCTGTCTAACCTCCAGCCTGCTGTGTCTTTTACAAACCCTAAAACCTCTGCCTTACTTCTAGATTCCCAACCTTACCCACCTTTGCACTAACAAATGGCCTACGTACCCCTTGAATAACAACCTAAAGTGAGAGCTAATTTCTACCACTAAATAGGCAGATTAAAAAGTTTCTATCCAGCCGGCATCTCATACCAATCTGCTTTTCCTTCCCCTGGGCAATCCCACCCCCACCCACCTGCAAACATTCTTTCTCTCACTCCTATTCCTTCTATTCTCTCTGCCACTGCTATCACTGGTCCCGCTGAAACTGGCAAGACTAGTCAGACCCACAAGGCAGCTGTTTCCAGTTCTAGCCCTCACTCCCAGCTGCAGCTGATGGTGTGGCGGCTAGGCGGCATGGCAGCTAGGGTGCTAAGTAATACTGTCTACTTCATGTATGAAGGAATGTGAATGTTGTGGCCACATGGATGTGATTATGTTTTAAATATATGTTCTACATGGCCTCTATGTCTCTTTTGTTATTTGTTGGCTGTGGCTCCAAAAACATGGTTTTTTCATGCAATGCATGACCACCACCATTTTGATTTTAGGGCAGGTCAGATGACCTCACCACCATCTTGACTAAGGGCAGGTCAGATGTCCAAGTCCCACCACCTTAACTTGACAAAGGACAGGTTAGATAACCAAGTCGCCATATTTACTGAGGTATTCTTGCCTAGTCTCACAGTTTACTTATGTTTGTGTCTCTAAATTTATCTTACTGACTCTGTTACATGTGTGTTTTGTGTGTAGCATGCTCTCAGTAGGGTCCATCAAAGCATCCACTTCACCCAACTCCTGTTTAATATATGTGTATGCATGCATGTAACTTTTGAGTTAACTTTATGTATTAACATAAATTAGTTTTAACTCTGTGTGTATATGTGTATAAAACATAAATCCAACTGGGTGTAAATGTACACATACTTATTGTTAAATATTATCATTGTCTGTTCATTGTATCTATTTACAATTAGTCTCATGCTTTAAATTGATAAGTACTCTTAAATATCTTACAAAAATACTGTATTGTAATACAACCCTGCTTTATAATATATTAAGCTGTTCTCTACTATTGTCAGTTCTGCAGTTAAGCTTCCATTGCAAGAAGTTTTTCTTCTTTGTCTTTCACAAGATTAAATCTCACTTTTTAAGTTAAAGACCAGTATAGTCAAGCTTGGACCCAGCTCTCCAGGCAGCTCCTATGTTGTAGTTCTAAATTATCTATGCCCAATAAGCAGTCCTCAGCTGCTCAGAGATCTGGGGAATATGGCATTTAAATGTTTAATTATTAAAAGACTTTTCATAACAGAGAGACAGGTTGGCTCCTAGCAGCAGCATTCTATTTCCTCCAAAGAAGACAGAAGACAAATGGGCACAGAACAACATCCATCTGCAATGCGCTTCATCAAGTAAAAGCACTAACCACTGGGGAAAACTGCCTTTCATCTAAACTGAAGATCTCCAGACGTGGACAAAGAATCAAATTAGCCATCCCAATTCCTTCAACCTGCTATGCCTAACTTCCCATCTTTTTATTATAAGAAAAAGATGGGATGTTGTAATCTGCTGGCCTGGTCTGTCACCTGGGTACCCTGTCCCTTTAAGAGATAAGCCCTGCACACTCCCAACCTCCCCCATTCCACTGAGGCAAGTGGATCTCCTACCTCCTCCCCAGTCCTCTCTCTCCTCTCTCTCTCCTCTCTCCTCTCTCTCTCTCTCTCTCTCTCTCTNCCACTAAATAAATTCTATACCCCCATCTCTCTCTGTATGGCATATCTATCTGTCTCTCTCCCACCAAGGCCTCAGGCCACCCACCAGGAGACCCACTGAGGCCTCAGGTGACCTGCCACCCCTTGTGGGGCCAGTTCCCCACAGCTCTTTAAAATGATAACAATCTGGGCATAACATAAATGACCACCATCACCACCCGAGGCACAAGTCTGTCACACTAAAATAACAAAATGACCCTTTAACTGGTTTTCCTAATTTATCCCTTGTCCTCCTTCAGTCTTTTTACAACATGGCAGTCAGAGCTAAAAATTTTTGCTTTGTTTCTCAAGATAGGGTTTCTCTGTATAGCCTTGGCTATTCTGGAACTCACTTCATAGAACACTCTGCTCTCAAACTCATAGAGATCTGCCTACCTCACCTCCCCAGCACTGGGATTAAAGGCATGTGCCACCACCTCCTGGAGAGAGATACAATCTTACAGCTTGAGTAATAGCTGCAGACAAAGTGTCTGCAGGCTTGTGTCCTTTGGCAGCCCAATCTTCAGAAGACAATGAAATTGAAAGCAACCAGCAAAGGGCAGTAAGGAGCTACCGGAAGTGTAATGCCTTGGGATTAAAGCATTCAAGCAGGAAAAGGTGACCAATTGTGTTCATGTCCAGAAAATAATCAAGTCAGGTGGTATTTGAGGACTCCCTGTTGAACTGGGAAGCACAAAAAATAAATGGAAAATTTAGCAGGAGAAAGACTAGTGAGTGGTGCCAATGAAATTCTGATAGCATTGTTTCTAAGGGAGAATTAAGGAAAAGGAAGCAGAGGCTAGAGTGGACAGGCCCTGACCTCAGATATCTACCGTGATCAGGAAGCAGTCCATCCATGTGGCTCAGGTGGACTCAGACATCCACCATGAGCAGGAAGCAGTCCCTCAGTGTGGCTCAGGTGACCTCAGACATCCACCATGAGCAGGAAGCAGTCCCTCAGTGTGGCTCAGGTGGATTCAGACATCCACTGTGTGCAGGAAGCAGTCCCTCAGTGTGGCTCAGGTGGACTCATCTCACTTTCATCTTCACTCTAGAGCTAAGATCAAGACAGAATGGTAACTCTTCCTCAGCAGACACAGGATTTTTAGACTCAAAGGAAAGGGACCTGCACACAGGTTCAGTTCCATGCCTGGGGTGGCATAGAGCACTGTGGCAGGAAGAAATCTATACAACCATCATCAGGAAAAGAAGCAAACAGGTCCTACTAACTCATGATAAACAAGGAAGGTGGGGTTTCTACTGGAGTTGAGCCAAAGATGTGTTAACTGTTACCATGGCAACCTCCCTGGCTCTTCTTGCCCACAGTATGACCTGAGATGGAAAAGTACAGATAAGGAGACAGGAGAAAATCTTGGTAATTTAACTTAAGGAGAAAAAAAGAACAATTTGGGATTATAATATATACAGAATGATGGCTATCTGAAAAGAAAGGAAAGTTTCAGAAATAAAGTCAGCAATGAAACAGCAAAATATAAAGCTCTGCCTATAAAAGAAGCTCTCAATTTGGGAATCTCTATTTTCTGTTTTTTGTAACTTGCAGTGATATACTTAGAGAGTTCCACATAATATAAAGAAAAAAACCAAAAGGATAATCATCCCAGCCTCTCTCCAGGAGTTGTTCCAAAGATTACAATAATTAATATTTGAATAGCTAACAAGTACTTCGCACATAATCTCATTTAATCTCCACAGCCATATGCCTTCCCTTGACGCTTCATACAAGCCTGTATTGCTGCAAATCGTGCTGCAATGAGGTGTTTGTGATCTTTTTCACACCATGGACTAAAGTATCCTAAAGTAAAAGCCACACCTTCTTATCTTCCCCCTAGACAAGAGGCAGCACAGGCCCAGGCATGTGAGAGGAGTCTCAGGATGGGTGGATAATGGCTGACTAGATGAATGGGTAGTTGGGTCAAGTAATTACTGCTTTAGCCAAGAAGCAGGAAACTGTGAGCTGAGTTTCAGAGGAGTAATACCTATGATGATAAGACACTCCTGCAGAAGAGAACAGCCGGTTGAATCTGGAGCTAAGAGGAGAGATCTAAGCTGGGTTGATAATTTCTAAGTCATCAGCCTATAGTTGGCATTGACTTTCCAAAGGCCCTTACAGCCTACAGACTAAACTAAACATTTTATGAATCATAACACATTAGCTCTCCCTATATTTTGAATGCCTGATATTTCGGTGAGGTCCCCTCTTAACTCTCCTCTTGCACACTGCTGTGTGCTGTGCACTACCTTACTCCAGTTCTTTACTGTGCTGCGTCATCCAGTCTTCCCATTCAACAGTCAGAAGTCTCTAAATGCAAGTGGAAATGTGTCTACAGCCTCCAACTTCTCAACTTCTGTACTAGGAAAACCCAACTCTCACTTAGAATCCTATGTTCTGAGTCTCTCTCTCTCTCCCTCTCCCTCTCCCTCTCCCTCTCCCTCTCCCTCTCTCTCNCTCTCTCTCTCTCTCTCAAACTCTCCCTCTCTCTCTCTCAACTTCCTATTTTCCCCTGGTATTGGTTTGATCTGTCAATGCTATGACAAAATACCTGAGAGAACCAACATTAGAGAGGAGGGATTTATTTGAACTCACAATTCCAGGGTGTTCGGTTCAGTTTAAGGTCCATGGCTTAACTGAAGCAAAATACCATGGCAGCAGAAGCACAGAGCAACAGCTGTTCCCCTGTGGCAAACACAAAGCGGAGAGCAGGATGGAAAGGAGTCATGAGAAGATATAGCCCCCAGGACACACCTACATCATCCAGCTAGACCCTAACTCCAAGGTTTCTAGTACCTTCCAAAACAGTATCACCACCTAGTAGGTCATAAAAGCATATAGGTGATGTTTCCAATTCAAGCTACAGCATACTCCATTTCTAGTCCATCTTCTTAGGACCTCCCAGTACTACCTATTCCATGATGTTCTACCACACTGCTGTGGATTGAATATGCAAGTGATTGACTCTTTAATTTAGCATTTTCCTTCATGTTAGGCAGAAACAACACAAAAAACAGTTTGTCTGTATAGATGTTTCCATCATATTATGTGAAAAGATTTTATGACTGGATATTTGCAAGAAGTATGAAACAATCTACATATTTATCAGGACAATGTTAACTGCAAAGAACAGGAAGCCACTCAAGCTGGTTGTGGATTGTATTGACCCATACAATTTAGGAAGCCCAGCAATGATTCTGGGATCAAGTAGCCATCAGGGTCTCATTGTTCCGAGATAAGGCCCTACTTTGTGGTAACCAATGGCAACCTCAACCTCAGCTACATCCATAGTCAAAGTATCCAGCTATTCAATCACAAAGAGCTCTGATTGACTCTGATTTATACCATACTTATCATGTCTTCATGAATACAGCATTATAACTAAGAGTCCAGAAGGGGCACATGGAGTTGGGAAGGAGATGAAAATATATGAAACTCTCAGATACAATAGTAAACATGTGGCATGAAAACAAGGTCTATACTTTTTTCTACTGAGTCATTAGTGGGCCTGTCACTCACTCATCATATAGAGATTGTTTTCAATTTGCTAAAAACTAGTAACATCAAATGGAACATGCTAGGAAAGCTATGAGGTTTCATTACCTATCAAAAACTTACACATTAAATTTTATCATGGTTTTCTATAGGAAGAAAGAGGTAGGCGTAGGAAGGGCTGGCATATAGAAAGGAACATGGGCATTGGGTTGGGAGGGGTTGTACATCCTCTACGTATTTTAAAGCATAGCTTGGTGCTCTCACAAAGAATGTGAATGAACTTACCAGTTGCCCATCAAGGAACGAGAACTGAAGATTCAGGAGTGTGGTTCAAAGAAAGACCTTGGAGAAAACAAGAGAGGAATGGAGATTTCTTAGAGATGTATGCAGAGCTTCGGGGCCTCTTTTCATCCCCTCTTTCCTGTGAAAGTTAAACCAGGTGTGAAAGCAAACAGTAGCAACATCTGGGGTTCCTTTCCCAAAGCTGAGGAGCTGGTGTGCAGCTGAGGGAAATTGTTGTTTTTATTAGTGCTGTGTTTGTCTACTGTTTAAATCCACACTCCAGTGTATTAGGAATTAATTGGAACTTAGAAATTACATTCATTTCCTTTGAACAGTATGCTGATGAATTGAAAGTTGAATTGGGTCTAAAATATGTTTTACCCTTTACAAAAGTCACAGAAAACTAGCCAAACATTAAAATAGGAAAAGACCAAGTTGGGAATTAATTCTTCCTCTAATTTGGTAATTATTGAATTTCTGTGAATGTAAGTTCCAGTTGAATTATCAACCTTGTCTGGAAAGAATGAGAATGATTTTTTAAAAATAGCCTATAAGTCAAATTGGGTGAAAAATGATATATACTGTTGGTATATTTTGGGCTGGGGGAAAAGTGAGTGATATATTTGAGTGTCATTAAAGTTGTCATTGATGAGAAATGAGGTCACTAAATCTGACAGTGTGCTCATGATTCGGGAGCCAAATCTCCATGGAATATAAAATTGAGAGAGAAAGAAGCACTGCATACCTAATCTGTGCGGGGGATCCGCCAAGTTTCACCAGGAACACAAGGGACACTGGCTAAGAATTACTGTTCCTGAAAACCGTCAATACTGTATTTTAGGATAGTGCTTAGTTTGGGAAAAGTGTGGCTGAAATAAAAGAACATAGTATTACTGAGGCCACCTGATGTTGAAGAATTTCACAAATATGAGTGGATTTACCTTTCCAAAGCCAAGTATTTGTTGCCGTGTTGATCCCTTTAAAGAAGGGACGTATAAGACAAACAAGTATTCAACATGGCTGACCAAAGCAGACTGGTGCATGTTATTCATTATTAAGGCAGCTCCTTAAGGCAAATACACAGTGTTATTCCACTCAGAAAACAGGACTGTGTCATTTCCCAACAGTTACACTCAGAGATTTGCCTCCTTCAGTTTGTGAATAGCATGTCTGTCCAAGCAGAGTTTTAAACTGAGTATTTTTCCAAGGGGCCAAGGAAAATTGGAGATATCCTAGGATTAAAGTAAAAAAAAAGATTTATGTTGAGTGCGTTATTATAAGTCATGTGTTTAAAGTGCAGGCTATTATTGTTTAATAGCCATTAAAGCACAATGGTTATTGATCCCAAATCTGGTATCAGTTACGTTGGTATCATTGTTGCAAAAATATCCAAGAGATGCCACTTTAAGAAGGAAGGGTTTATTTCGGCTTACAGTTCCAAGGAATATAGTACACCATGGCCAGGAAGGTATGGTGGCTACAGCAGGAGGTCACACTGAATTCTTGAGGAGCAGAGAAGGGTGAGTGTTTGTAATCAGCTTGCTTTCTCCTTTTCATTCAGTCTAATACCCTTGCCCGTGAAATGGTACCACCTCAATTAACCTAATCTATATAATCACTTGTAGTCATGCCCAAAGATTCATTTCTATAGTTATTCTAACTTTCATCAAGTTAACAATTAAAAAAAAAATCTAACACATGCGCACACACACAATTTATAAAGGGCTCCAAACCATCCACTGAGAGGTTATAATCCAATTATAGAGAAAAAATGGCATGTTTATCACATTGCCTTAATTCACCATGGATGAATCCTCCAACTAAGCTGTAAAGAACATAATTATATCATGTCTTACTCTTTGGGTGCTAAAGGATTATCAGTTTGTTTATTGCAATCTGCTCCTAAGACCTATGAATTTTTTAGCCTGAGTAAGCAGCCACGTTTTCTTGTTGATTTGTTTGTTCCAGGTTCCCAGTACAGAGAAAAGGAAAGTGAGAGAAAAAGACCAAGTTGAGCTGTTTGGGCGCTGGGACCTGGTGGTGAGTTCAACCAGGTGGGAGTTCCTTTGTTTCAATAGCCTGCCGGCAGCAAAGTAGACCCTTTGTCTGCAAGGTCCCCTGGCCAGCAAGGGGCCCTGA
>LOEQ01010256.1:45791-56325 GCA_001685075.1 Bramus lutescens | reverse complement strand
GCAGTGCTTAAATGAATACAATTTGTGTGTTGTTATTTCGGGGATAAGCTAGCCATGTGGGAGCCGGCCAGACAAAAAGCAGGCCCGCTCCCCTCATCACTACAGTTCTTTACTTAATTATTGGATTGAAAGGGCTGCTCAACTTTTAACTGTGTTATTTTAACATTAATGGTGTTGTTCAGAACTACTCAATCTTTTCTATTTTAACGTTTTTGCAATATGTTTTTTCATGTTTATTTTATGACTTTGTGGGATTAAGGTACATAGCCCCTCCCAAGTACCATGTATCATTTAATTTATCATCTGAGAGTAGTGATGTCTTGACTTCATGCTTCTGCAGATAAGGCAATCTTCAGATATACCTGTGGTGGTACATGTGATAGCTGGATTTTATACTAGGATTTAAAGAAAATTCCATGGTGTTTGCTCCATGACTTTCATGTTTCTGTTACTTGTATATTTCTAAATTGTCAGGGCATATAAAATTTATTTTGTTGTTTTTAGTCTAAATCACAAATTGGTTTCAGTCATGTTTTTTATTGAAAATAGTTCTCCTCTCATAGAATACATCCCAATCTCAATGCCCCCCTCTCCCCTCCTCCCAGATCCCCTGACAATACCCTCTCCTGAGATCCACACTACCTTCCATTTCTTCTTCAGAACAAAGCAGGCCCCCAAGAGGTAAAAGCCAAACATGACAAAAAAATACAATAAGACGACCCCAAAACACTCATACAGAGGCTGGACAAGACAACCCAAAAGGTGGAAAAGAGTCTCAAGAACAGGCAGAAGAGTCAGAGATACACTGTCTCTCACTGCTAGGACTTTCAGAAAAGCAACAAGCTAACAGCCATAGCATATATACAGGAGCCCTGGTGCAGACCCATGCAGGCCTTGTTTCTGCCACTACAGTCTTATGGCTTCCAAATATATTAGGACTACCAGGCAGTTTTTGGAAATTTCTTAATCTCTCTTGATTTCCTGAAGCTCCACTTTTGATCTGTGAGCAGTTTCTTGACTTTTGGCATAATCAGTAATAATCTGTAGCCTTTTTATTTAATAAACAGCTTGGCTAGGCATAAAATCCTTGGATCACATTTCTTCCCTTGAGTATAACAGAGACTTTCTCCATTAATTCTAGTCCTACATACTACCAACATGAAATCTAAAGCCACCCTTAGTTTTTAACACCTGTGAATAATGAAATATACTTTGATGGTTTCAAAGATGACTTTTACTTTCTTTTTTATTGATAAATAGCAATTATGCATATTATTGGTACAATGTGTTTGTCTTAATTAGAATATCCATAATCTCAGCAAGTCATTTTTTATGATGAGAATGTTAAAAATTAATTTTAAGGCATATAAATGTATTTATTGTTAACTGCTTTTCAAGGCAGTAACTGTAATGCAACATATTACTCTGTAATATAAGAGAAATTTTCTCCCTCTCATCAACATCCCTCCATTTCTCATCTCTAAAATAACATGTTTTATATATTATAAAAAGATAAAAAATAGCCTATGGTATGTCCTACACACATATAGTCCCTTCATGTCTCAGAAAGATGAGTTTTAGTATTCCCTGGGTCCATTTTCACTGAAATATGCTGTATCCTTTTCACAAATTGAGGAGATTATTTACTGATAATAAGCAGCTTTCATAATATTTCCCAATATTTGTCATTCCATTGCTAATTTTTCTCTTACTTTTTCAGGGGCCTCAGTTATGCATTCGAAAGCTCTGTGTTTTCCTATTCATCGATGTAATTTCTTCCCAACACTCACTTTTTCCCTCACGATGTCTGGTATCATCTCACCCTTGTCCGTCTCTGGTTTTTCTACAGGGTCTATACTCATGATGCTTCTTCTAATTATTTTATATTTCTATGATAGTTTTTTTTGCTTGCCTACTTGAAGATTTTGCCAATGACACTCTACTTCCTTATACTATCTCATTAACTCTTTCATGAGTTCTTGCATTTATGACTCACAGTAATCCTTCATAGAAATAAGAACTTTATTTAATATTTTAAACACATAATAAACTTTAGGCACAGCTTCATATCCATAGCTAACAATATTTTTCTTGTAGGTGCTTATATGTTGATAGATTTATTGTTCTTTTATGTCATTTTTTTGGAATTTTTACAGCAATTGCCTGCCGGTTCCCTTTTATTATTTATCAGGTAAAATGGTTTATTTTCTTCCATGATAAAGTTCTATTTATAAATTTCTTGTGTATATGCACACTTATATCCACATGTGTTCATGTATATATACATGTGTGTATGTGTGTGATTAAAGTGGGATAGGATGTGCGTATGCATGAATGTGTACTGCACATAAATTTTGAGGGGAGGCTTATAGGCTCTAGATCTTAATAGACACAAACATTTACTTTAAACATTGACCCAAGATTGAAAACACTATGATTATCTTGGTCTAATGGAAGATTTTCTTACCATCTCAGAATCTTAAGGAGTTCCTCAACCATTCTGAAGAATTCAGCAATTAATGAACATTTTCAGAGACCCAGAATGTACAGAAGAAGACACACTCCACCACCAAGAACTCAAAACTATTAGGGGAAAAAATGTTTCTGGTGACCTAGAAAGTTTGTCTACATGTCAGAACTCAAAAATATAATGGAAGGATTCTTCAATACAGAGTTACAATAAAAGACATTGAAATTTGAAGTGCAGCACACATGTCACAAACAGTACCTACCATTCAAGAATGCCTGAAACACGTTTAGAGGGAAAAGTGACTATTTTAACTTTTCCACTGGATAGAAATACGCAATGACAGCAAAATATGCTTGGTGTTAATCGATCTGGAAATAATCCTGCATCTAAAGATAAGATTGTAAAAGGCTGCTGAATTTGACTTTATTTAAATGATGCAGAAAATAATGGCAATATTGGCAGAGCATCTGACTTATACATTTTAATAAGTGCCAGCTTCCTAAAGTCTCTACATTAGCACATTTACAGAATAATTTTATCAAAACAATTTAAAAACAGCTCTCCACAAAGAGGTGATAGAGCATATATTGTCTACCACTGGGCATATTTATCATATATATGGGATGGTTCATAAAAGCCATGGAAGACCATGAATAATAAGTAGAAGAAATTATGAAAAAATGTAATGAGATAACGGGAGAAAGTGGACTGTCCTTTGGAAAAATTCAGTGATGTAGAAGATTCCGGGTACTTTAGTCCATTGAGTTCAAAATAGCTTGTTTCAGGAGGAGTGTGATGGGAAGGGTTCTGTTGGGGTAGATACCGAACTTGGGCCAGTTAAGGTTGAAGTCCTAAGGGCTGGCCATTTGAGCTGATTTACGAAGGGACTGAAGTAACATGATGTGCCAAGAGCTGATACCTCAAAGGTGCTGAGGACTTAGCATTATCACTATGCTGGACAATTTCCTATGCCTACCTTTATATACTATTCATCCTGAGCCACAAAATTTTGATTCCAGTCCAACTCGTTTCTGTTACAAAATTAGTGAAAGGATACTTCTCGAATATGTATTTTGTTCACAATGGGGTAAGGGGGTCTCTAGAGTAGAGGCAGACTTCAGAAGAACTTCACACAGAGGATGGACATATTTATGAGTTTTCCCCATTCCCTACTCCTACAAAGCCATATTTAAGACTATTATAAGGCAATCTGATCCATATATTTACAAACCCAAACTTCTTAATTCTTTGAGAAACATGAAAAATTGGAAATATGCAAAGTCAAAGGTTTTTGGTCTTCTTTTTATTCTCTGTAGAAATAACTCCCCTGTAAGACATATTGAGCATGATGTTGCCGATACTTGCAGAGCTTCAATGGGTTAAATCGCTGTTGCTGTATAGTGCATCTGTTAGGAACTGCACATAAAAACATAGTCTATTCTTTGTGCATTAGTTGCCTCTGCAATAAAACCAATAGATTTCATCTCTGTAATCACCTCCAGGGAGGTGTCTCTAGATATCCACATAAATATTAGTGAGTTTCTAGAACATCTAGAATCATATCCAGTGTTTATTTATATGTGATTATACTAAGTAAAATGCCACAAATTATCTTGTGTCTTTAGGGTAGTCATTAAATCTATAATCCAAAAATGAAATCTCTAGGTATAGTTAATTGGACATGGCCATCTTTTTATACAGATGTATGGATGGCTGATTATTTTTTGATAAAGACTAAAAGGTTATTGATTTTATAATCTACACTTCGACTATAATGCAAATACTTTAAATTGACTTTTCAAAGTGTGTCAGATTGAAGGAAATTTCTATGACATGTAAAGAACTTTCTCCAATGATCAGTTACAGAAAATTAAACAATCTAAGTTAAAAAAAATAGAGAACACATATTAATTTTAAAACGAATACAAGAACAATAAGAAAGTTTTGTTGTCATTGTAGTTTTTAAAGACAAGAGTAACAGCACAATGAAACCATCAATAAAATAAATATCACTTGTACTTGCGTTTCGACTTAGAGAAGCAAGGCATCAAACCTAAGAGTGTGAAATGCATTACAATGACTTATCCTTTGAAGAAAGTATCTCCCCCCATGTTCAGTTTGTGACCACAGTCACTGTAATTGGAATGATGCAGAGAAGATTTGCATGACTCCTGTGCAAGATAACACACACACTCATAAACTAGTCCATGCTTACACGTATTTCATGACCAAAGAAGTTTTGGGGGTGATGAAAATGTTTACTGAATGTACTGTGGTGACTGGTGTTGTCCCGTTTGTGTGCGTATGCAGTTTATCAAATCCCTCTTCTTTGGAATTTGGGTTACTGTAAATGCTCTTAGCTAAGAAAGGACTAAACTGAACATGGTATGGCCCAACCCAATCGGACTGCACCCTTAGTAAAAGGGAAAATGTAGACAAGGATAACACAAAGCTTGACTGCCATGTGAAGAAACGCCTAGAGTGATGTTTCTGTGCTAATGGTCAAAACATTGCCAACAAACACAGGGAGAGGGATGGTACAGGGGATAGTGTGACTTATTCCTAACACGACTCAGAAGAAACTACCCCACTGCACATCTTACTCTTGGCCTTGTCACCTCCTGAGGTTGATACAGTCAGTCTTTGTGAAGCCGCTGGATTGGTGGAACTCTGTTTCAGAAAACCTACACAAATACCAACAATGGACTCTAAAAAAGATACCTGGTCTTTTAGCTAAGATTTCAATATTCTGGTGGAACATGCTGAAATGCAAAGGCAGTGACTTGAACCTTCTACATCACAGAACTGAGAATTCTCACAGTGTGGGATCTTGGATAAGTTGAAAAAATCTCCCAAGAATCACAAAAAATGAATAGTCTAAGTTAAAAATGAAACACTGAATCTCACCCATTTCTTGGTTTTAAACATTTTGATTTGCACTGGTCAATTCTTAGCCAATAAGATATCCTTCTATTTATTGTTTTATAGTTGTAGATAAATTACCAAACTTGAAGAGCTTTTCAAAACTAAAAATGATTATGAAAGTACTTGTCAATGGTTTTCATTATGAAAATGCTCATGAATAAGTAGTTCTACATTTTATCTATTTAAAACTATTCTCACATTTAATCAGTTGAATTCATAAGAAGAAAAAAAAAGGGTTCTGGCAGGTAGGAACAGATGTATCCATTGGCTTTGATGGAGCAGGAACACTAACCACAGGGACATTTTTTGGATAACTTTTCTCCTCTACTTTGAAATGTCAATTTTCTCATTTTCTTGTAAGAAGTTCTTCCCTCATGATGCCTACCATTTACATTCCTAATTGTATCCAGGAATGACTTACTAATAGAAGTGGCTTTTCTTCCTATTGTCTTTGCAAATTCTCATACAAAGTCTTACAAATCTTCATCTATTAGAAGTATCAGTAGATACCAAAGTTGTGTTTTTAGAATATAATATTTAAGGTGATAACACTGTAACTATCTTTTTATTCTTTTTCTAGTTTAGGTTACTCAATAAGGCAAATATCCCTGAATTTAATTTTATCCTACACTTTTCTGCTTACAATTCTGCTGTCTTCTGAAATAGCATTGATCCTGCAACACAACTTACATGTATATATGTAAGTCTTCTTCAACATGCCTTAGGTTTTCTCTAGTGTCTCACCTACTAATATACACCAAGTCTGTGCTTCTGCCAATATAATCAACATGTGATTTGTTGAGTCACGAACAGTTTGGACTTTTCCTCTTCTGATGGTTTACTGCTGTTGGTGAACTCACTGCTAGGACCAGGATTTCGGGTTACAGCTGGTTTCCTTTAGCAACAGTGACCTTTCTTTCTGTGGTGGTAGAGCTACTAAGCTCACACAAATTAATACTGACCAAAGAACATTGTGTACAAGTGCACATTTCAGTTCTTCCTTCAGGACAGGGTTGTTTCTTCTGTGATTGGTTGCTTATTGAATCACATTTGTGTTACAGCATGCTGCTATATTGAAGCATTGAGAGCATAGACATATCAGGTCTCCTTAGCATCATTGTAAAGGGTGTTCATGTTCTCTATAAATAGTGCCTTTTATTCTTCTGTGGTCATGATCCCATTAATTACATGTATTTCCAAATAAACTTCAGGGATATGCCAGAAAAGAGGCATTACATCATAGTCACATTTCTTTGCAGTGGAATTGGTAGCATGCTATTATGAAACCAGCTGATATTGCTTCCAGGAAATTTCTGCTTTGGATACCAAAAGTATACAAAAGCATCCTGGACCAAAATTTTGTGAATCAAAGATTGCTGTGCTGCAAGATTTTGATAGATTTATTCTATCTGGACTCCAACCTTGAACCAGTCAAGAAAACATGAATCTCGACTGAATTCTTCTTTTTAGCTCTCCTGTTTGTGAAGTGTGTGTGCCACAGAGCATGATTGTTTCACTAATACATTTTACTTCATATATATCTTTATCCATGATTAACATTTTTCATCAATCATTGACCTCAACCACCCTACATTCCTATGCTAATTTAAAAGCACCTTCAAACTTGTCTAATTTTATTTTGACATAGAATAGCTTAAACACTTTATTAGTTTTTATTTATTAGTTTTATTAGTTTTTATTAGAACTTAGTTAAAATTAATTGCTGTTTTATGTAGAGGCCCACAGCCAAACATTAGGGAGATTGTGGGAAATCCTGTGGAAAAGGTGAAGGAAGGATTATGGGAGCCAAAGGGACCAAGGACACCACAGGAAACCACACAGAGTGAACTAAACCGGGGTCTTGGTGCCTCATGGAGACTGGAGCACCTGCCAGTGAACTTGCAAGGGACTGACCTAGGCTCTCTGAACATATCTTACAGTTGCATAGTTTGGTCTTCTTTGGGGATTCCTGGTGCAGAAAGGAAGGGCTGCATCTGATTCTGATGCCAGCTCTTGGGAGCCTCACGTTGGGTTGCCTCATCCAGCATCAGTAGGAGAGGAGGTCTCTGTCTTGCTACAACTTGATTCCCCATGCCTGACTGATACACATGGAAGACCTGCTTTTTTTCACAAAAGAAAGGAGGAAGAGTAGATGATGGGGAAGTTGGGGGTGGGACTTGGAGGTAAGGAGAGAAAGAAGGGAAACTGTGATGGGGCTGGAAAAAGTAATTAATAAATGAAAAATTTAAAAAGATAGGCACAGAAAATATATTCAACATAACCATAAAAAAGCTTCCCAACCTAAAGAAGGCCATGCCTATAAAGGCACAAGAAGCTTACAGAATGCGGAATAGCCTAGACAGCAACAACAACTAAAAAAGCACCCCCAATATAATCATAAATAAACATAATAAACATAACAACAGACACTGAGGAAATCCAGAGAGGCATTAGATCACACTTCATAAACCTATACTGCAAAAAATTGGAAAATCTAAAAGAAATGGACAATTTTCTAGATGGTACCACCTACCAAGATTAAATTAAAACTGGATAAACAATTTAAATTGACCTATAACCCCTAAGGAAATGGAAGCCAATCATTAATTCTCCAAAGCAAAGAAAACCAGGGTCACATGGTTTCAGCACAGAATTCTACCAGGCTTTCAAAGAAGAGCTAATAACTATACTCCTCAAATAGTTCCACACAATAGAAACAGAAGGAATGTTAACGAATTCTCTTTTATGAAGCTGCAGTTACCTTTTACCCAATCCACACAAGAACTCAACAAAGGAAGGATTACAGACCATTTCCCCCATCAACACTGATGTGAACTATTCCATAAAATGCTAGACTGACAGATAAGTGGCAGTGAGAGCAGGGCCTGTCCCTGGTGCTTTGGCAGGCTTTTGGGAACTTATTACTCACACTGGGTTGCCTTACCAACAACAGAAGGGGAAGAGCTTAGTCCTATATCAAGTAGACATGTCATGCTTTGCTGACACCTATGGGATGTTGTCCCCTTTCTGAAGAGAAACAGAGGAGAAATGGATGGGGCAAGGGGATTTGAGGGAGGAAATGGAAGGAAAGAGAGGAAACTTGGGTCAGGTCATCAAATAAATAAATAAATTTAATTAATATAAAAAGAAAAACATTAAAGATAGTTGGCCAAAAGAAAGGAATATATATTTGGTATTTGAAATACTGAATAGCTGTCTTTCCATTTGCTAAATCTCATAGGGTAATCAATGGCATATAGAGACACACATAAGATCTGGTACCATTGTTAACTATATAAATCTGTATGACCAGCTTTATTAAATTATCGGAATACAATGTCAACACTATGTCTTTTTGTTTTCTTCTCCCTTAGTCAAATAACAATTCCGTGTTAACTTTTCTTCTGCAATCTGCTGTGCAGTGGGTCATCCTCATCTTAGGGAATTTCTTGTCTTTACAGTGTCTTTGACACTGAGTGAACCATTCATCATTTCCCATTTCATGTGAACAAACTGCAGCCAATAGGAGTCATTTTTCCTTTCTAATCTGCCTTCACTTCTAGCCTGCTGCACTTTCACCATAACAGGTGTCCCACTAGGTAGAGCTGCTACCCTAATTTGTTATTGTACATATCAATTGAAATGTGAAAAACTTAAATACACTTTTCATCTATAAATATTTATTCATATCTCTGTATATATAGACAGATGTTTTAAGACAGGATCTCAGTATTATACATAAAAATCAAGATAACTATTTAGTGTTCTATTATTTGGGAGAGTAGATACATAGCACTTACTGTTATTTTCACATCAATTTCTGATGACAATAAACTATCCTTATACATTATTACAGAAAATTGCTCTGTAAAATCTGATTTATAAACATGCTAGTTTCAGCAAAGGACACAGTCAATAAGACAAAAAGTCAGCATACTGAATGGGAAAAGATCTTCACCAACCCCACATCAGACAAAGGACTGATCTACAAAATACATAAAGAACTCAAGAAACTAGACATGAAAATTACAAATAACCCAATTTAAAAATGGGGTACAGAACTAAACAGAGAATTCTTAACAGAAGACTCTCAAATGGTCAAAGAAACTTAAGGAAATGTTCAACATCCTTAGCCATCAGGGAAATGCAAAACAAAACAACTCTGAGATACCATCTTACACTTGTCAGAATGGCTAAGATCAAAAACACCAATGATAGCTTACACTGGAGAGAAAGTGGAGTAAGGGGAACACTCATCCATTGTTGGTGTGAATGCAAACTTGTACAACAACTTTGGAAATCATTATGTCAGTTTCTCAGAAAATAGGGAATCAACCTACCACAGGATCCAGTGGTAACTTTTGGGCGTATACTCAAAAGATGCTCAGTCATACTACAAAGACATTTGATCAACTATAGTATAGTAGGATTATTTGTAATAGCCAGAACCTGGAAACATGCCCCTCAACCAAAGAATGGATAAAGAAAATGTGGCACATTTACACATTAGAGTACTAGTCAGTGGTAAAAAATAATGACATACTGAATTTTACATGCAAATGGATGAATCTAGAAAACACTATCCTGAGTGAGGTAACCCATGCCCAAAAAGATGAATATGTCATGTACTCACTCATAAGTGGATACTAGCTATAAATAAAGGATATTGAGAGAATAGTTCATGATCCTAGAGAAGTTAAGTAATAATGTGAACCTAAAGAAAAATCTATATAGACCCATTTGAGAATTGGAAATAAACAAGATTGCCTGACAAAATTAGGAGTATTGGGGTGGAGGGGAAAGGAGGGTGGAAAAAGCAGAAGACAAGAGAAGGGGAGTGGGAAGGAGAACTTGAGGGAATGGGATAGAGATGGAGGGAACACAGAGATGGGAGCAAGGAAAGAGATGTCTTGATTAAGGGAGCCATTATGGGGTCAGCAAGAAACCTGGCTCTAGAGAAGTTCTCAGGAATCCACAAGGATGACCCAGGCTAAGACCTTAAACAATAGAGGGGAGTGGGCCCAAACTTGCCTTGCCCTGTAGTCAGACTGATAAATATCTTTAATGTCACTGTAGAAACGTCAGCCAGCAACTGATGGAAACAGAGGCAGAGACCCACATCAGAGCACTGAACTGAGC
>LOEQ01010256.1:0-15385 GCA_001685075.1 Bramus lutescens | reverse complement strand
GAAAGAAAGAAAGAAAGAAAGAAAGAAAGAAAGAAAGAAAGAAAGAAAGAGTCTATAAGAAGCAAATCACACTGGGATACAGTCCATATAGTGAGGTATGTATCTCATATTATATGAGATAATATAAATCTCACTATATGAGATATAGAAAACTTTTCCAAATATAAAGTTAAATCTTAAAAGGTTTTGCTGTTTTTTATTTATTCTCAAGAAGCTGCAATAACATTGACTACACATTGAAATTCAGATGTTTGGGCTCTTTATTTTTTTATTGATTATTTTTTTGTGAAGCAGGAGATATGCCCTGAACAAAGTTGTGAAGAGACTCCCCTCTGCTGCTTAACTATCGCAGACATGCCAAGTGAGGACAACACGGCTCTGTGATAGGAAGCCTGAACGTTGTTCCTCAAGCTTCTGTTTCACCCTTCCTGGTAGGTTTATGAATGATGTTCTCCCGAGGAACTCTAAAGGTAAGATTTAGAGACATTCACAACTACAGGACAGGACTCATTGCCTCCCATTACAGGACAACATCAATATCAAAATCAATGGGGATAATTCTAAACACTGTTAAGGAAATGACAATGAAACAGGGCTCTTATATTTCAGCAAGTGAAACAAATGGAAAATAGATAAATGAATGCCAAGACAGCCGTTCCATGATGAGGTGAGGGATGCAATCTCGCACAAGATGGACAGCCAACAGGCTTCAAGGGCAAATGAAAGTATAATCTGAACCAACAGAGCATCAGTACAAAGTGCTTCAGAAAGCTAGCAGCCAGGCATCACTGGAAGGGACAATTAGTGACAATGACTTGATTGCAGAAAAATGAGCACTCACAAGAGAAACAGGAACTAGTGCCCAAACAGAAAGCCATGAAAGAAGCAGCCTTGTCATGTTTATGGAAGTCACAGTGTAGGTGGGTCACCTGGGGGTTGACATTCCCTTTCCTCATCCTATGGTAAATGCCACTGCAACATGATATGCACGCATGTGATCTGAGGGATGTCACTGCAACAGTTCATATTTGAAAGTGATTCCGACTGGGGATGTTTTCCCAGGTAATTATAAACCCTGGTTCAACAGATGGAAAAGACAGGTGCTATATCTTCCAGATTCTCACAAATTTGGAGGGGTCAAGCCATCCCACGGTTTTTGTCTTCGGCAGACGTGATGTAAATAGAGAAAAGTCTCTGTTTGTTGGGTGCTGTTCAACTTGAAACAGCTATGTAGACTAAATAAAGTTTGATGTTTTTATTGTTTTATCTCATAGAGGAAAAGAACATTTAGAATTTAAGTTTTAGTCACAGCAGGGACTTACATAACACAATGTAGCAGGTACCAGTATAAGTATTCCCAATTATCAACTTGTTCCATCTTCTCAAAACTTATATGTATGAGATCTAAGCAAAATTTTGAAATATTGCAAGTGAATAAAGAGACTTGACCAAAATTATGCAACCAACAGAGGCATAAAGAGCTCTCAAGATAAGAACACTGGCATTCGTTTTTTACTTGTTCTCTATTTTACTTGTTCTCTATATGTTCAAGGCATATTTATTAAGTGCCCATAGTGCCTACAACTATGAACATAAATGGGAAAAACATTAATATGAAATCTCTATTTTGAGCTACAGAAATAAGAGATGACCGTGGTTGTCAATTAGCAGCTTCACTTTATGAGACCAACGTTTGTAAGTTATTGTGGGCATCTTTGTAGGATGGGAAACAACACATCGTGAGCACAGTTAGGTCCAATTAAACCAGTGTGAAATTTGCACCGACTCCATGGCTTTGGGTGAAGCCATGCTCCCAAATACTGTGATGGCACGTCTGGTTGAAAACCCACCCATGTTGCACATTGAGGCCACAGTCCCTTCTGAGGCCAGTGAGCAGAGGGCTTTGTCCACCCTACATTGCCCTGTGATCCCAGATGTCTTAGTTAGGGTTTTCATTGCTGTGAAAAGACACTATTATCTTTGCAGTTTTTATACAGAAATTGTTTAATTGTGTGCAGTTTCAGTGTTTCAGCCCATTGTCGTCATGGCCAGGAGTATGTATAGAGCATGCAGGCAGATGTGTTGCTGGAACTAACTGTTCTAAATCTTGACGGCAACAGGAAGCCGACTGAGACACTGGACAGTATCCTGAGCATAGGGAACCTCAGATCCATCTGTCACAGTGACAGACTTCATTCAGCAAAGCTGTACACACTCCAACAAAGCCACACCCACTCTAACAAAGCCACACCCACTCCAACAAAGCCACACCTCCTAATAGTGCCATGTCCTGTGATATTTTGGGGGTCAATTACATTCGAATTACCACACCAGGGTTTTCATTTCTATAATTTCTCTTACTTCTTCCTCAAAGATTTTATTATCCCTTCCTAGCTCTTCCAATTTTAAAACCTTAAATGATTTTTCATTATCTTTGTAACTATTTTCCCCTTAATTTTCTATATTGCTTTTTGATGGTTTGAATAAGTATTTCCCATGGGCTCAGGTATTTGAAAACTTGGTGCCCAGTGTTGCACTATTAGGGAAAGAAGCCAACCTTTTAGTTGGCAGAGACTTCCCCTGGACTTTCTCATCACCTCCTCCCACTTCCAGGTCGTTGCTTCTGCTTTATGCTTCTAATTGAGGTTTGGAGTCTCTCAGCTTCCTGCTCCAGTGCCTGTTATCATGCCTTCCTCAATATTCTGGACTATCCCTGTAGAACTGTAAGCCCAGACCTACGTGTCCTTTTATAACAGGTTTCTGGTGGTAGTTCCTATCACAGCCCAGAAGTGTTGCTGACACATCCTTCTTTGTATCAGTCAGAATGCTAAGGATATTGAGTTATTTTTTGTTTGAAGTTCATATATACATATATATGAATTTATAATAAATTATAATTATCTAATATATTATATATTATAAATTATATATATTATCCCTAAAGTGGTGTATCTTTTCTGGGAAAACCAAGTCTCACACTCTCAGTTTTTCTCAATTGTTTATGTTCTTTGTTAGGGTTGAAGTCCTGTGCTTTTTATTGGTACTGATGTTTGAAGAGAACATCATTTGTGGTCTGCAAAAAATGTGCTCCATTCAGAATGGCTACATGGCTTTGTCCTTCAGTTATGGATTCTCACAATGTGCTAGCATTGCTAAGACCACCCACACCTTGGAAGGCTGAGGGAGAAAAACATTTCTATCACTCTAGTGTTTTAAGAGGGATATAATTCGAAGACTTCTTCTGATTAGTTACTATTAATTTTTTGTCCTTTTACTTAGCAGTGTTTTAGTTTTTAGTTAGTATTTTCTTTATATTAACTCTTTGAAATTATAATTTTATCAGTATTGTCTTACTCATTTCTAAGTGAAAAACCACTTTGCCAAAGTTATACAAGAATAGCAGAACTCAGGATCTCCAAGAAAGGAAAACAAATTTTGGCATACAGAAGAAAATTAACTGCTTTTAGGTGATTAAAATATAACAATTTACAAACCTTTAAAAGATATTTAACTTAAATCATGACATTATGCCAAATGATTAAAATAATTTTTAAAAGATATATGTTTGGAAATAATGGACTATTCCTCCTTGCACAAAATCTGGAGATGCCATCGATCAAACTTGAGTTAGTAATGGCTTCTTGTCAACATGGTCCATGATCTCAAGTTACAATTTTCTCCCTTTTTCCAAGCAGAAGGGCTGAAGGCACCTTGCTCAGCCAGGTCTGTGCTGATGGTTAGATGGTGCTGGATAAAACCTGAATGATCAGATATTCTTCTTCCTTTCTCCTTATGATTTTGAATATTCTTCCCACCTCTTCTCTGTAATTACCCATTTTCTTGATCTCTTACGGGGAAATTTGTAATATATTCTATTTTTCATAATGAATTTTATATTCAACTTCATGTTTTGTAGACTTTGCTGCAAAACAAAACATTCATTATAGTGAGACTATGTATGCCCTCTATTTCATTTCTGAAAACAATTCCAGTTCTTTTTTAATATGTCCTATGAGAACTAAAATGTTTCTATCTGCAGGGAGGTGAGGTACAACTTTCCTTTCCCTTTACAGTGACTTTCAAGTGCGTTGTACCACAGAGACCAGTAAATAACTAATGACCCAGTGCAAACTCGTTATGCAGCCCACAGGAGATGAGGAGACAGCGCTGTTTGAGTTCAGGGCATCTTACTCAAGTTCCCTAGACCATGCACAGCAGAGTCAGTAATGAAGATCTTAGGAGTCAATAAAACAAAGATTTACACAACCTACTAAACGTTTAGAACAAGTTGGTTGCTGCACAAATACAGTCTTTCTGTTTTGGTTTGATTTTTCCCCACTGTGTATGTGTTATTATAATGCAAATGTGCCATTAAAACTCACTGTAATAAAGCACACTTAAAATTTTGCTCATGAATTGAGATATGAAAATTTTGTACTACTTATCTGCCCTTAAGTCTCATAATTCTTCTGTTGTAAGAATAATGCTATTCTGTCACTGCAACAATGATGTAACCTTGACACTGGCAGGTGACAGAAAGAAGCTGTATTTTCTTAATCCATTGTCTGTATCAGTCTAACAGCATTTTGTAATCTAAAAAAAAATCATTGGGTTCTCTTAAAGTTTTAAATATAGCTGGGTGATGGTGGCGCACACCTTTAATCCCAGCACTCGGGAGGCAGAGGCAGGTGAATCTCNATTTAAATTAATTAATTATTTATAATTAATTAATATATAATTAGAAGATTTATTTCCTTTCTTTCCTCCCTCCAACCCCTCCAATATGGCCAACATTCGTTTTTTATCAATGGCATCTTATTCTTTAGTCATTCACAATATATACAAACACACATATATAATACATAAATAGATAATTGCAGCCTGCTTAGTCTGCTTAGTTTTAGTAATGCTTTTGTAAATTCTCTTTATATGATCATTTGGGATTGGATAGCCTCTTAGGATTGTCACCTCTTGCGAATACTACATTTTCTCTTCTCAGTGTTTAATTGCCTGAATCTCTTCACCAAGGAGCAGGGGCCTGGGAGATGACTCCAATCGATGTTGACTTGTCAACTGAAGTTGTCATCATTTAAGTCTGTTTAGACAGTATATTGCTGCAATTACACGGGTGACACTACCCTGTCATGCACAGAAGACACAGTCCTTGAAGAGACTTCTGGTCTTCCAGCTCTTATGGTCTTTCTTCTCTCTCTCCTATGATGCTCACTGAGTTGAAGGTGTCAGAATTAAACTATAGACGTATCATCTAGGGCTGAGCACCCGTTGCTGGTTCTCTGCATTTTGACAAGCTGTGACTTTCTGTAAGGGTGTCTGAATTCTGGGAAAACAAGCTTCTTTGATGAGGACAACAACCACTCTTATACCTTTTGATGCCCAATGATCATTTCTCCAGAACGGATTTTAACAGTATCTTACATTTATTTAATGATGGCTGTTTTTTTAAGGGTAGATTTTCTTAGACTTATTATGTAGTGAAGATTTTATTATGACTCAAATACACAAGAGTAAAGAATGGCAAATCTTGGAATGGAATACGGATAGTCCAAAGATCTATGATAGATGCAAAGATGATTGGGAAAAAAAAAGAAGAAAAAATGCTTCCTAATGATATTCTGCTATATTCATAGATGACTGTCTTGTGCAGTTGTCCTCAGAAAGGCTTTCTCTGGCACCAGAGACCCACAGCCAGCAATTATGTAAATAGAGTTCAAATTGAAGGACCCCATCAGATCCATCCTCTATGAGTTTGGGGGACACAGAAGAGGGGGAGGAAAGACTGGAGGATTTAGGGGACATGGAGGACACCAGGAGAACATGGCCGTATAGCTAGTGGCCAATCAACTAAGAAGGCTTCATATGGGCTCACAGAGATGGAAATTGCAAAACAAAGGGATTTGTGCCATGTTCTGTGCCTATTTATTATAGCTGTTGGATTGATGTGTTTGTGGGATTCCTAACCGTGGGAGCTGGTATGTCTCTGACTGTTTTGCTTCTTCTTTCTATTGGTTTGCCTTGTCAAGCATTGGTGTGATTTTTTTCTTTTTGCCTTGTATTATTTTGTCTTGTTAGTCCTATTTGGTCGTCGTCTCTTGGAGGACTGATCTTTCCTGAAGGGAGGCGGAAAGGGAAGTGGATCTGGAAAGGAAGGGATCTGGGGGAAGAGCTGGGAGGAGTAGAGGGAGGTGAAACTGTGATCAGGATGTATTATATGAGAGGAGCATATATTTTCAATAAAAACAGATAATAAACTGCTTCCTATCCTCTTCCCACAGTCTATGATCTTCCATGATTTGCCATCTCAGAATTTAGTGAAATTAATTTCATTTCTCCATAACATTCTTCATTGCCAGTGTCCAGAGCACAGTGCCAGGTTACTTTGAATCTTTAACATGTAGGCTATCAGACGACTGATTCATTGCTTTGCAAGTGGGTGATTTCAGGTAGTTTTTCTACTCACCGGCTCCTCTGCTTCCTAGCTCCAGAAAAGCAAAAGTAGTAATTTCAGTCTGATGAGGTTAACCGAGGTAATGTGCAGCTAGTGATCTGGAGGTCCCTGGTACAGAGTCTGTTCCAGATTAATTGAGCAAGTCATTATTGTATTGTTGTCTATCCACTCAGTCTCTATGTTACAATGTATTCTTTCACATCAAGACAAGACTTTTCTAGATCAGCACCTTCTGACAACTTTCATCTTTCTATGTGGTGCAATTGTGTGTATGAATGTTTAAAAAGTCCAAATAGTTCAGATGTTTTATATCTTTTACTAAGAAATCATGATTCTTTCTGAATTTAGTGGATTTCATAGAAAGAGATTATCATGCATGAATGTATGACTGTAACTATAAAATTTAGCACTTTGAAGACCAAAAATATTTGCTGTATGAATCTCCACTAATAAAAAAAATAGGTGCACACCTTTAATCCCAGCACTTGGGAGGCAGAGGAAGGCAGATCTCTATGATTTCTTGACCAGCCTGGTTTACAAGAGCTAGTTCCAGGACAGGCTCCAAAGCTACACAGAGAAATCCTGTCTCGAAAAACCAACAAAATAAATTAACAAATAAAGTTCTTTAGGAACAATTATAATATAAAATGGCCTTTCAATTGTTTTTTAAAAAGAAGAAAAATTAAGATGATTTTTTTCTTAAAGATGAAATGATTGAAATGAAAATTTAAATGGACATTTTAGAACTAAATTTTCAGAAGGAACTAAATTTTCACATATGAGCAAGCGTGAAGACACTAACTAGTTCACTAACTAGTGTGCAGGGCACCCATGGTTCCCACTTGGCCTGAGGATGCTGTGCTTCAGATCCAGCCATTTTTATTTTGATTCATAAAGAGCCTGTGAAGCTAGTTCCAAACACGAATGCCTCTCCTGCTTTACTTCATACTCACATTGCACAGGATGGAGTAATGAGTTATTGGAACTCAGAATCTCAAGGCTTGAATTATAAATTCATTCACAAAATGTTTGCGCTAGATCATCAGGAACATGAACTATACTATTTTATAACATTCAAATAAAAAATACAGAGTTAAGTGCAAATTCTTATGCTAGTCATAGCCTATAGATTGCTTTAATAAATATCTGTGCTTAATTTCTTACATAATTATACCTATGAAAGGTAATTTTCAACACCATATAAAATACAAGCTATATATTTCAAAAGATGCAATGACACATTATTCATCTTATAATCACGTTGTTTTCTCATGTTGTTAATGCTAAATCATGCATTGTTGCAAGGCATACTAAGGCAGTTGAATGTTAGGAAATAGATTAATATTAAATTTCAACATCAATAAATCAAAATGAATATATCTGCTGTCTTAATATACAGCAAATCCATCATTTGATAAACACAGGTGGATCAAAGGCATATTTCCTTTGATTCACAACTGACCTGCTGATACTATTCAATGATTAATAGATTCAAATAAATGAGGAATAAGCAAAGAATACTACATATATGTAAGATAAAACAATATGAATTTAAATGGAATAAATTAATAAATATGTTACATGAATAAGTATATATTAGTATACTTACATGGATAAGTATATATTAGTAAATAATTTATGTTAAATTCACTATGAACAAGGACAACAAATGAAGTTCACTAGAAAACCCAATGTGTCTGCTTGACAAATGTAATGATAAATTGGAGATATTTTAAAAACTGAAATGCCAGCTGTCTCTGTGGGTTTCTCCATCAAAATCTTGACCCCCTTCCTCATATGCTCCCTCCTCCCTCTATTCAACTGGACCCCAGGAGGTCTGCCTAGTGCGTGGCTGTGGATCTCTGCATCTGTTTCCATCAGGTACTAGATGTTCGTTCTATGATGACAATTAGGGCAGTCACTAATCTGATTATGGAGAAGGCTCATTCAGGTCCCCTCTCCACTATTGCTAGGAGCCTTAGCTGGTGTCTTCCTTGTGGATTTCTGGTAATTTCCCTACTGAGTAGAAGCTCAAGGAATCTGGATTGACAGCTGGGGAAACTGCATGGGACTAAAGTAGGCCCTCGGAATGTGTGTGGCAGTTATGTGGCCTGACTTGTGGAGGAGGCCCTGGAAGTGGGACCAGGATGTATCCCAGGTGCATGAACTGGAATTTTGGAACCCATTCCCTATGGTGGGATGCCTTGCGCAGTCTTGATATTGGGGGGAGGGGCTTGTCTTGTCTCTACTTGGTATGCCAGACTGTGTTCACTCCCCAGGGGTGGGCTTACCTCCTATGAGGAGGGGATGGGGACTGGAAGGGGGCTAGTTGGGGTGTGGTAGAAGGGGAGGAAGGGGAAAGTAGGCTTTGTATGTCAAATATAAACAAGCAAACAAATAGACTATTTAAAAAAAGAAAAACTAAAATATCACCAAAATATACAACAACAGAAAGCATACTCACAGTGAGAAAGACATTACTCTAAAATACAATAAATGAAGCATATTCAGCAGTTGCTAAGGGGTGCCTACTCAACTAGTTCATCAATAACACAACCCCTGTGAGATTCCCCTCTGTATGCTGTGAATACCATTGGTTAATAAAGAAACTGGCTTGGCCTGATAGGGAAGAACGGAGATAGGTGGGGAAAACTAAACTGAATGCTGGGAGAAAGAAGGCAGAGTTAGGAGAAGCCATGCAGCCGCTGCCGGAGACATGTGCTGAAACTTTGCTGGTAGGCCATAACCTTGTGGTGATGCACAGTGTAATAGACATGGGCTAGTTTAGGATATAAGAGTTAGGCAGAGGGCTGAAGAGATGGCTCAGAAGTTAAGAGCACTGACTGCTCTTCCAGAGGTCCTGAGTGCAATTCCCCACAACCACATGGTGGCTCACAGCCACCTGTAATGAGATATGGTGCCCTCTTCTGGCATGCACGCATACGTGGAAGGAATGTTGTATACATAATAAATAAACAAATCTTTAAAAAAAAAGAGTTAACCAGAAAAACACTTAAGCTATTGGCCAAACAATATTGGAAATAATATGGTTTCTGTGTGATTATTTTGGGGCTGAGCAGGTGGAATGAACAAGTGACCTCCTCCAACATTACTCTAAAATACAATAAATGAAGCATATTCAACAGTTGCTAAGGGTGCCCACCCCAATTAGTTCATCAACAACACAACCCCTACCCTTGAAGTCCAAGGGCCATGCATAAAGATTGTGAGAGACAAAGTATGGGTCTCCTGTAGACCAACTTTTGTTGTTGTTGTTGTTGGGGGAGGTGAAAAGAAAGAGTTTATTTTATCTTACAGATGTCCATACATCATCACGGAAAGTTAGGGCAGGATCTGAAACATAGGAACCAGGAGCAGAACCTGAATCAGGGACCAGAAGGAGCAAGGCTTCCTAGCTCTCTGTCTCTGATTTGCTCTCCTATCTTTTTATACAGCCCAAGTCCATTTGCTTCAGGTTAGCTTTTAATTCCTCCCATGGAGCTGAAGGAATCAGCTATTCTTTCTCTAACTTAGACTCCTACTCAAAAAATAGTTAATCGGTACTGTAAATACATTTTCACGGAAAAGTATAAAAAAGTGAAGTGTCAAGGAGACAGGAAGGAGGGGGTGGATCTGGAGGGAAAAGTATGGGTAAGACCGGGATATGTCGCATCACCATCCCAAAGAATGAATAAAACATCATATTACTAAATAATTTTTATAAAATTTATGATCCCTTGTCTAGAAAAAGGTGAAAAAGAAATGATCTCTAAGCCTGTTTAAAGGTCTGCCTTTTAAGTGGAATCTATAGACAAGAATCAAAGACCTCTGGAAAGTGCTACAAGCAATGTTAGAACAAGTAATTTTTGTTGGATCATTTGCTACTGAGATAATTCTCTTGATTAATTTTCTTTAAACAAATAAATTATACCTTAAAATGGCTTACATAAACAGAATTCATCAACTTTTCATGGGTTTAGGAATATAGATCACTAATTTTTGTAGCTAGCTGTCAAACTGCACGTAGACAGTAACAGTTCCATGAGCATCTAACACACCAGCCCTTCAGTAGTGTCCCCTAAATGGATATTGCATTTTGTTTGGCAGAAATACCTCAGTAAAGCTGCAAACACAAAATTTTTAAGAGGTTCAGTAAAGGGAATTTAATGATATTTCATTTGGTTATGATGTCTATATAAAAGATGCTTTTATCATCTTGCCTGCAGACATTCCTGTGTTAGAAAAATATAGAGAATGTTCTTATATGGATGGAAATCCAGTATTCCTGCAAAAATTTAAACAGTGGATTATTTTACTAGCAACTTACCATTAGCATTTGAGAGTGTATCTACCATCTCAAGGGCATGATTGTATTTAACTAGTTGACAATCAGTATGTTTCATGTTATGTGTTCATAAACCAATGGGAGTTCCATTCAAAATAGCAAGACTCTTGTTTTCTTTACAGCACTATAGCCAGGAGCAAGTTTAAAAGAGCCATGGGAAGATCTAAGCACACCATTAATAATAACTTATACTAATGGTACAAATTCCAAAATGTCATTAAACTTAGTAAATGGTCTATATTCAAAACTGACAGAAGAGCTACTCCCTTGTACAGATGTATTTAACTAATCAGACTTGAAAATTTTCTATGTATTACTGTAATCATAGCTAACAAAGGACTGTCTTCCATTATGTAGGTGCCATTTTCTTAACCTACAGCAGGTTGATAAACTTTGGATGCAAGTTTTTAAAATTAAATATGTTTATTTGTTGTTTTGGTTTCTTTGTTTTTAAGACAGGGTTTCTCTGTGGCTTTGGAGCCTGTGCTGGAACTAGCTCTGTAGACCAGGCTGGCCTCAAACTCATAGAAATCCACTTGCCTCTGCCTCCAGAGTGCTGGGATTAAAGGCATACATCACCACCCCTGGGCTAATTAAATATGTTTTATTAAACTAATAAAAATTCTGAGTGTCACACTGTGTGCTCTGGGAAAGGAAACACTTGGTTGTGACTGACAGCAAAAGTCACCGTAAGAAAACTTAAAGTAAACATAATATCTATACTTCTTATTAAGTCATAATTTAGGTCAGAAAATAAGATGAAGCAATGAACCCACAATTATTTTAAGTTGGAATGTAACATGCTACCTTTTAGATACTCTCATTAATTTCCATATATAATTAGGTTTATGGAGCACTGCTGGAGACAATTGGACTCTTCCACAAACAGTCTGCAATGATCTCAACGTGCATATTTCAAATTCACTTTTAAGCCAAGTCCTCAATATGGTAATATTGAAGTATGTGTAGAAAGGGTAGGCGTCCTGTAAGTCTCAGATGCTGGACTGTTTGCCCTGTATTCCATTCCCAGCGCCATATAAACCTGGCATGCTGCCATAGTTCTGCAACCACAGCACCAAGGAAGTAGGTGGAGGCAGGAGGAACAAAGTTCAAGACCACCCTTGAATGCACAGTGAGTGTAAGGACAGCCTAAGCTGAGTGGCACCCTGTCTTAACCTTCTCTGAAGTTATTAATGGGGCTGCACTTCCCTGAACGGGATGACTCCTTTATAAAACATGTTGGAGGGAGCTGGTTTTCCCTTTCCCCTCAAAGGAACACAACAACCAGCTGTCCTTATAAAGCAGAGTGCAGACTTCATCAGCAGAGAGTTTGTCAGGGTCTTTATTGGAGTCTTCCATACCAAAATTCTCAATGTTTACAATCTAGCCTGTATTGTGTTGCAGAAGCTTCACTGAACACAACTAAGCATTTTCTAGGTAATTTGATAAGTAAAATATGAGATATATGTAAAACACATAATACAGTTAAATTTGTTGTATATATTATTCATGCATACATTTGAAAATCTATAGTTTATATATATATATATATATACCAATGTATACATACACATGTGAATAGTGCAAAATCCAGGTGTGTTACTGTTCAAAATGCAGGCACATGACAAGAGACCATCAATAACTTTGCATGCTAGTCTTTCATTGTGCTAACATTAGCCTAGAAGACTAGAAGACCCTTGCTTTTGGATTTTGCTTCTGAGGTGCTGAAAGCCTCCCGGCACAGTGTGAGTCCTTGTGACTCATTTGCTCTCATCTTTATCTTTACACAGGTAGATTGGCTCACTGTTTATATTCATCATACCACAATAGCTCACCTTTCTCTTACTTTCTATTTGTTACATTTTCCACAATGGCTTCCTTCCTCTAAGGCAGTGGTTCTCAACCAGTGGGTTGTGACCCATTTGGCAAACCACTACCTCCAAAGATATTTACATAACAATTGGTAACATTAACAACATTACAGTTGCAAAGTAATAGCAATGTAATTTTATAGTGGGAGGGTCTTCAACACAACCCTAGGAACTCTATTAAAGGGCCACAGCGGCAGGAAGATTGAGAATCACTGCTCCAAGGCTGTGGATGGCTCACTTCTGCACATCCATCTTTTACCCTCACCTGAATCTTGGTCCTCTCCCAGAACTGACATCACTTTCCACTGATGTTCTGATGCAAATTCTTGCTCCCCAACAAAATGATTTCTCCTGAAACTATCAGGTCTCCTCTTATACCCCTGAAGTCCTGCTTCAAGCTTCCTAATTCTTTAATTGGTAATTTTTTATATTTTCTTGTATTTATCATATGTGCTAAATTTAACTGCCTATTTTAAATCATTTAGCTTCAAATGTAAGACTTTTTCCTCAAAGTTACCTATTAAACAATCATATGCTACAAAATATTCTACCATAGATTTTCTTCTAGTACTGCATTGTTTATGCATCTTTATAACCTGCAACATTGTGGAAAATATGCACGTATTTTTTCAGGAAACAAACAACACCAGGAAGGTAAAGATCAAATATAAGCTGTTGAACACGAGCCACCGAAATGACGGTTTGTGAAGATGCTTGCTGGTGAGCCATCTCACTGAACTCAAACCCCAGTTCTCAGGCAACAGAAGCCAAAAACTGACCCCTACCGGCTACCTTTTATCTGTATGTACACAGCTTGGTCCACACACTCTCTTGACCCCCACAGACACACACAAACACACAAAGCCCACTGATGACTTATTGGTAATGGGGAGTTGCTGGCGGAGGGAGATCCCTTCGTTTCCGTATGTGACCACAAGTTGGTTTCCCATACTCTAATGGATGACATCACACCTATGCACATATGGGCAGCATTAATTGAACTTAGCAGCATCAAGCTGAAAAAACAAAAAAGATCTGAGACTTGGTGAGAAGAGGAAGCGAGGAAAGATGGAGGGCGAAGTGCAAGATTGATGTGATTGTATTTACAAGTATAAAATTCTCAAAAAGGAAAATTAAAAGCCATTTAAAAATCCAGTACCTTTTTACATGAATGAATTATGATGCAGATTAATTTAACCTGAAAGTAGTAAAATCACAGCGCTGCTAGCTACTAGCAATAGTGGCAGTTCTCTCCCACGAAATACTGCTCTTCCACCTGGCCCATGATGAGTCTTGTGGGAAAGCGCAATGTGAAACTCAGTTACTTGGGAAATTAGAAACTTCCCAGTTTTATTTCTAGATTTGGATCACATCGATGGCTTTGCCTTTGGTTAAAGCATGGTTAATTATTCTTTATTAGACAGCATTCGCTTTGCTAAATATATGTACACATGCCCTTAAAATCTGTGTCATGCATGCTGAAGGAAGAATACCTGAGTCGAATTAAATCTAGTATGTTAAATTTATTTACTTGTAACTTGAGCCACAACACTGTGGTTAATAATTAGACACAAGTATCTGTCAAAACATAAAGAGTGCACTGTGTACCAATATTCAGAAAATCATTTGCTCAAATCATCATCATCCAAATCTTCTCTGAAATATGGATTTTTGTCAAGCAGTCCATTCTCTACATTTGCGTGCGTCTGTGTGTGCACGTGCACAAAAGTTCCAGGGTGCACTTTTGGTCATTGTTTACCCCTTACTCCAGGTATGTCCCAGGGATTACACTCTGGTCTTCAGGCAGAATACCAGGAATATGCAGGAATATGCAAGAATATGCAGGAATACCTACAGAGACATTGGCTCCCAAGAAAAGCATTCTTAGTCCATTGGAAAGCCATCAGAGGTTCGCTTGGTTACTAGAAATTAAATAGGTTTCAAATAAAAGCATTTTAAAATTATGGTAAAGTAAAAATAGAAATACAATGAAGGTGATAGTTTTTGTTTTATAGTGAGAAACATGGACAATGTCTGACTCCATCTTTGAATCAATAATTTTCCAGAAAGATAACTGGGTTCACATACTAAGATGTCACATAGGGCACAAAGCACATTCTACTTTCAGAAAAAAAAAGGAGATTAAAAAAAATCAAACTACATCACAACCTTAACAACAACAGCAAAAAGGTAATTTCTAGTACGTTGAGATCAAATCAGTTCCAATCTTATGAACAATACATACCAAGAAAATTTAAAATTTCATTTACAGCTTTGACTACAAGTAATATAAATTATAAACTAATAAGCTTTAAAGGATTTTAGCAATGGCATTAGTAGAACACAGCCTAATCTTCCAATATTTAGTATGCTTGTACCATTAACATCTTGAATGGCTTATGCTGAGATTCTTTAAAGCTCAGAAACCTTAGACTTTTGAAGTATACATTCACGACTTTTTATTAAAGAGCTAAAGTTACTTTGCTTCTATTTAAATATTTAAAATGAGACTCACAAATGGGCTAAAAATGACTTCTGGTACCTAACATGCTAAATGAAAAGAACATATCCTGCCCATATACTTAAATAATCAATTAATTATGCTATATCTATGTTGTTTTTTTTTTTTTCTGAAACTGACATGCAGGTTGATCTCTGCTGTTTGGTAATTATGAGTTTTAAAAATCTCTCGGAGCAGCAGCC
>LOEQ01010255.1:22734-36313 GCA_001685075.1 Bramus lutescens | reverse complement strand
AGGCATACAGACAGAATATTGTATACATAATAAATAAATAAATGTTTAAAAAGATAGTAAATATTGAAAAGTAATTTAAAAAGCCACATAAAGATAAAAAATACACAGAGTCTGGATTATATATACTATTATGTTTTCTTTACTTTTTTTGACTGTAAAGGAGTTAACTACAGAGAGACATTTTTATTGTTTGGACTGTTAAGCTAAACCAACATATCTATTTTAAAGGTATCATGACTTCAATATTTGAATCTAAGGATATGCTACTTTAAAAAGGAAATTCTGCCTTTGTTTCCACAGAATATTAAAACCTATGGATTCCTTCCATGCTAATGTGGATTGATAAAACAAGGCCTCCTGAAAGGTCTCTGTAAAGCCTAAGACTATTTCATCCAAAAAATAGCAAACAATTAAAAAAAAAGTTCAAATTTCCCAAATGATTGTTTATAAACAATTTTCATTTTCAAATGGTTGATTATAATTGATTAATGGTCACAGTCAATTTCTAAAAAAAATTAGAGGGATATGATATAGACAGAAATACGTTACATTGGTGCTGATCTTTGTCTAATACAAATTTAAGGTCAATTTTTTACACTGTGTATGTGTATTTCTGCTCTTGTTTAAGGTATTGTGTTTGCAAAGTGCATTTAAAAATGTAAAGAATAATTAAGAAATACAGATTAATAATCATCTATAATAGTCAAACTGTAGTCATGTTAGTTAGGTTTTCTAGATATGCAGAGATATATTTCATATGGATAGTTATTCTTCAAATCTTTCAAAGACCTACAGAATATGGCATCTAAAAGGTTTTAAGAACTTAGACTTATCTCAACAATGAGAAAAATATCTGCTTCTTGCAGCACCAATTACTTCAGAAATGTTGATGGGTGCTGAATAGTCTTGTTAGGAAATTTGACTTCAATGTGGCAAGGCTAGCCATTTGGGTAAGAAACTGCTCTTGCCTGGACTGTTTGATGTTATGTTGTACAAACTGGACATGCAGGACCCACATAAAAATGACTGCTAAACTTCCTTAATGACAATGAGACAGTCCTCCAGGGTTCCTGCTTCATACACACACACACACGCACACACACACACACACACACACACACACACACACANNCACACACACACACACACACACACACACACACACACACACACCCCACACACAAATAAAACCTGCCAGACATTCTGCAGGACACAAAAGAAAGCAACTGATGAACTTTGATGTTACAAGGCAGGACAGATCTTCAAATTTCTTGCTTCACCGAAAAGTCTGCCAGATATTATGGACCTGTATGCTAAAATGCATGCCCCAGTGTTTCAGAAGAACTTTGAACAGCAAGAAGTCTCTGTCATTTCTAAAACTTTTTAAGTTGCTTGCAATGTACTTCCTGTTTACGTAGGTAATATTATATCCTGAGATTTTTGAAGAGTTAAAGATAGATAGTTATAGTTTTCCTTAGTTGTGACAAAAGATAAATTAAGATATAAAACTTTAGAATCACAAAGATAGGATAGATGATAGAGTATTTTCCTTAATTTGCCAAATATAAATGGACTAAATATTGTAGCTGTAATTCTTGTTTTATTATATGTAATTTTACTATGTTAAAGTTAAAACCTTCCTTTTTTTGACAGAAAAGGGGAGATGATGTGGGATGTCCTTCTGTATATGCGTTGCTTTTATTAGATAATGAATAAAGCTGTTTCAGCCAATAGCTTAGCAGAGTAAAGCCAGTTGGTAAATCTGAACAGAGATATATAGAATAGGCGGAGTCAGAGAGATGCCCTGTAGATGCCAATGGAGAAAGATCCAGAAAAACCTTACCTGTAGACCACAGCCTTGTGGCAATACATAGATTAATAAAAATGGGTTAATTTAAATATTAGAGCTAGCTAAAAAATGCTGAGCTATTGGCCAGTGTTGTAATTAATATATTTTTTATGTGATTATTCATGTCTGGGTGGCAAGGAAATGAATGAGTAATCTTCATCTACAGACATGAGCTTTGAGTAATCTTCATCTACGGCACCTTCACCTAGTTATTGAAAAACTCCTGTATGAGTCTATTAGTCATATCGACAGCCCAATCTTGCCAATGAAGGAATGAGATTGAAGGTGCTTTGGTATCTCAAGTCACCCAGCTTGGAGACTACAGAGCCATAGTTGCACAAAAAGCTTCCTTGGATGCCTCTGCTCTTCAAAGGGAAACAATACATTTTGTTTGTAAAATCCCTTCATATGTTCATGGAGTATATCTTAGTCATAAATGTACTTACCTGGTGTAGGTAAGGCCCAGCGTTCAATCTCCAACATCACTAAACAGAAAAATTAAAATGTTCTACAGATTACTGCTGACTCATTAATAGAAAAAATTATAATTTCAGTAGCTTATTCCTTCATTTCTCATAGTAATTATAAACTTAAATCTCCATAAATTATGCCTCTCTTACTTCCTGTTTTCAAGTGTGAAGCATCTTGAATATTAGATTTGTTTTTTAGAAGCGACTAGCTTTAATTATGGAGAAGTCTAACTGAAACATGAATAAAAAACAGCTTACATGGATTACAAATTTTGAAATGGGAAGAAATCAATATTCTAATGACAAGATACTTTCTCGGAATTCAGTAGACTCATGAAGATGACGAAAATGGTCACTGACAGAACAAAAAAAATATCAGTGCTATGAATGGTCTGCTGGAGTAGACATTTATGTATCCAGGAATGCTTATTTTTGTTACTTTATTTGTGGTTTTTCTGTGTATGCTTGTTTCTTACCTAGAACTCCAGGTCACCCTATCAGTCAATTAAGTTTTGATCCAGGACTTTAACCCCCAGCACCTGGAAAAGGAGTAGGTGAATATCTGCAGACTAAAGTAAAGCCTGGTCTAATAGTGAGTTCCCGAACAATCAGGCTTATAGAGTTAGATCTTCCTTCAAAAACCAAGGAAAACATAGAAGTGTCTCACTCTGAGAGATTAGGGAAGCTGCCCATTGTCCTTATTTGACTATCGTTGAACTTAGAATATCTTGGTCTAACATTGCTCTTGTGCAAGACACAGAAAATTTACCAGATAGATAGATTTAACTTTTTCAAAAAACTTTACAATGGTGTAGCCACCTTGGGAAACAGGTTCTTCAAAAGGTTAAATAAAGAACTTCCACAGCACCTAGCAATACTCGGGAGTAGGTAACACTAAAAACGTGTGTATCTGAGGAAACAATAACAGAATGAAAAGCCAGACTACAGATCATGAAAAAACTCTACCATGCACCTGACATGGTATTTAATATTTTAGATGTATACAAAGAATTGGCACAAGTCAACGAAGAAAAAAGGTAACTCAATATAAAAACTACAGATTTGAATAGAAAACTTCCCCAAGACTTAAAAAAATGAGATAGGAGAAATAGCCCTAATCATCATTAATCATCAAAAAATGTATGTCAAAACCTCAACTAGCATATACTTGTTAGAATAGCTATTATTAAAGATAATAAGGCTAGTGAGGGTAAGGATAAAGACAGAAGTGTAATTGGTGTAGTCTTTGCAGAACATGAAACAGGAATTCCCAATATTATCCATCAAGGTAAAACTAGGAAAGATATCCAATCCAGCTCCTATCACTCTTTGAATATATGTCCAAAAGAGGCTAATTATTAACTTACACATACATATTTGTTATTTCATTGTTTCATTATCCATAGTGACTAAGACAAGGGAACTATTTCATGCCATAGATCAATGAATGGACAAAAATGTAGACTGTGCACACTAAAAATATAAGTCATCTATTAAAAGGAAGAAAACCATTTACAATGACAAATATAAAACCAGAAAAGAAAACTGGGCAGGGTCTCACTTAGATGTGTAATCAAAAAAAAAGTTGAATCCATAGATACAGAACATGCCAGGATGGTTACCAGGTGAGAAAAGACAAAGTGAAGAAATTTGGGCAAATGGGAAAAAACTGGCAGACACATTGGATGGTTGTGCACACCACAGTTGATTTTATACTAGATCATAAAAAGTATGAAACTATTGTATTTTAGGTTTTCTCCCAGACACACACAAAGGAATGAATAATGAAAGCCTACAGTTCGAATAACTCTTCAAATAATTTTAGCAATCTTTCAATGGATAGATAGATGACAGACAGGTCTAACACCCCTTCGACAGAAGATTCTAGAGGATACGAAGCAATGAGAGTAAGTTTTAAGAAGGATTTGAAGTTGAAAGCTCAACCGTCATGATAAGTAAGAAAGCTTGCTAGTACAGTTGGTATGAAACATGAAAAGAAAATTAAAGAGTAGTATGTGAATAGCTATATTTGAACTAGTTTACTAGTCTATGAATTTGTGATGTTTCATATTGGCTAATATCAAAACTGTCTCATATCTCAACTAATCAAGCATTTATGGCAAGCTCTGTAGTCATGAGGTTAACCCCAAATCACTGTAAATCAAATGGAGAACAAAGAGCCAAGAGGTAACTCGATGCAGAAAAGTCTCCCACCCTTTATTGAACTACATTCAATAAAGTCTGCTGTTCTAGTTTAGAGAATTCATGGCCTTATATGATAACCAATAAAGCTATCTTTCCCTGCCTCATGATTCAAGAACATTTCCTCATGTTTATTAAGGAAATTCAAAATGCTTGAAGGTCTGTTGACCTTCCCGCTAATAACCTATACCAAAATCGCTTATGAGGTTCTGGTTATGAGGAATGTTGATACATGCTTACTGAATACCAGCGCTGACCTCAACCTACGGACGCTTGTCAGCTTCTAAAGGGAAGAGTGTAAAACTGCCTGGATTGCCATGGTGATTAACTCCGCTGACCCTTTTCATCAGTTCCGATTTTTCTGGATTTGGAGTTCAAAGGAAGGCCCCACAGTTTAGTCCATTACAAAGGGGCCGAGGCTCAGCGCTGTGTGCCCCTCAGATGTTTATTGAGCTTTGTTTGATTTCTTTTGCCTCCTGAAGAAGCTGCCGCTACTCAGAAAATATGTCCTAAATTTCTATTTGACTTTTTTCCCCTGCTCATTTCCCTGGTATATAAAACGTCTCCTTCTCAAATTTTTTTAAAACGCTGTATAAATGTATGTTAAGCCAAGATTAGGAAAACACTATCTGAAGAAAACAAATCAAGTTTACTTTCATCCTGCCTCTTGTCGGTAACAAAACAGTTTGAGTTTTCCTCTTCTCTTTTTTTAAGTGTTTTTAAGCTGGGTAGATAGTGTATATTCCCAGAGCACAATTTAACAGCAGCAGTGGGTAGCGGTATTCTACTGCTTTTATTTGGGTCTTCCTACCTGCAAATGTTTGTGTTTGCAAAGCTTGGTGTGAGGCTAAGAAATATGTGTATAGATTTACAAATGTCTAAACTTGATTCGCCAGTAGGCACAAACTTATTATGAGGTCTTTATTCTTCTACTTATAACTAGATCATGAGAAGCTAATTGGTTTTTATGTGCATGTTTTTTACCATGAGAGTAGCAATGTAAACTAAAGATATTTGCTAGCATTAAGCAGGGTGAAGCAGAAGTAGGTGATTCATGTGGGCAATATAACTCTCTGGGGTCCTATCCTGGTTAACTTAAGCCTTACAGCTAATAAGTCTTATCACCATCTGTGACATGGAATTGGCCAGAGGCCCAGACCCAGAGTATTTAATTGGATAAATGATGATTAATCTGGAGACACTATAAATCAAGGGATTCAAGGAAGCAGGCTGCTCTGTTCATCACAAGTGGCTTCTTTGGCAAATTAACAGCTCCCATTCACTCAGTACAGACAAAATCGAGTCCTGGTAATCCTATGTAGGATCCAGCACAAGCAAAAGTTCGGCTTCCCAGGATGCCCAGCCTCTGGATCCTGGATGCATGCAGTAAGGATGCAGCCCTTACTGCGAGGTGGCTGTAACATAATCCGTGAGCCAGCAGATGTCGTACATACATTGTTCATTATTTGCTTTCTCCGAGGACAGAGCAAGGACTGGAAGGAGAGGAAACTGTTGCTATAGCTTTTAAGTGACTAAGAGGATCCTCCTACCTTGAGTAGTAAGTTTACTGGTAAAATTTACTCCCTCTAAAAGTGCCTGGGTGGTTCAGGAAAACTGCTTTATTCATAGGAAGCATTTTAATGACAATGAACCATAATGATAGCTTTTGTGATGGCTCTATGTTTTTCTGCCCCAATCTTTTAAGGTCTAATTCCCCTCCAAGCTGATTTTAAATTTAATTCGTGCCTGATTTTTTCCCATTTGCTCATGGCTCGATAGTTTCTGAGAATATGGAACTAGATAAGGTTTTCCTTCTCAGTGACTTGGCTAAAGGCATAAGCTAACTGACAGAGTACATCTACGCTGACGTTTGAATCTCTGGAAGGAGATGCTGAGGTGAAATCCAGGGAGGTGGGCACTTGTGAGGAGATGGTGGGGGAAGAGAAATGGGCAAAGGGAAAAGCCAGTCTGTGTTATATTCAGTCAGAGCACTAGCCGGCAAGGTGAGGTGTCTGGAATAAATATCCTGCAGGAGGCCAGCCCCACGTGATTTCAATCTCTCTGTAGCCAGTGGCTGGAAGGGAGTTGCCCTAGGAAAGTGTGAAGTGCTTGCTGTGGGCCGAGAGGCAGTTTAAGGCTGCACATGCGCATTTCCTCTGGAAGCTGCAGGATGCTCTTTCCTTGTATGGAGATCTAAGTGATGTGATGGAGACCTGAGAAGAAAGTTACAGCTCAGTCTTTGGGATGTGACCATGGATGATGAGTCCCCAATAAACCTTAGAGGCGTTAATAATAATATTGAGCTGGGCTGGGACGGCACATGCTTTTAATATTAGCATTTGGGAAGCAGAGGCATGCCTGGTTTACAGAGTGAATTCTAGAACAGCCAGGGCTACCCAGAGATACTATGTTTTTTTTTAAAAAATAGTGGTAATAATAATAATAATAATAATTTAAGATTTACTAAACCATTACTTTGTATCAGGTATATTTTCAAAGTCTCTACATGGATTATCTTTTGGTATTTGTCACAAGTTTAGGAAATAGATATGTAGCTATCATTCTCAGGTTGTAAACAAGGATAGGATACAGTGGCTGAAGAATTAAGTCATTTGCTAAAGTTTACACAGTTGGATTCATCCTGTGCTGTATAACTTCAAGACCCATTGGGTATGTAACCTGCTTTGCCAGAGTGTGGACTGGGATATTATGTTAATCCTGAGATTTGTGAGAGAAAAACCAGTGCCACAGTTTTGAGCCAAATTTGAAACAAGCTTTAATTAAGTATTGGCCAGGTAAGAAGAACTCTGGCCAGGTCCACCTCTGGGTTCCAAGGAGATGACCACAAGTCACATTTTGTAGAGGCTTAAAAAGACAAAACCCATAATTCATTGTGTTTCCCGTTAGGTCTAATCAGGGGCAAGCATTCATCCTTACTTATTTCCTGCTTAAGCACCCCATGCGGACATATAATCAGTATAGCTGGTTCAAACAAACTCATTAAGGGAAGTAAAAACATGTGGTTTGTTGTTTCCCAAGGACTACAACTCCCAGAATTCCAGGAAGTTACCATGTCCTTGGGTAGGCAGAGCTTACAGGTTAATGTCAGCTTTTATCATTGCACTGGGAAAAGAGTGAAGGACCGTGAACTCTCCAGCAAAGTTTCTGGCATAAAGTACGCACTTCATTTTGTTGTTGAAGATAGTGACTATAGGGAGAAGAAAAGCGTAACAAAGGAAGTAGAAATCAAGTGAAGAAGAAGGTCCTCAAGAAGGTAGGGTCAAATAATTGCGTCCCCTGCCTTGTCACCATGCTCCAAGTCCCCTCTCCAGCAAACACTTGATGAGTATTAAACACGTTGTGATTTCTGTGGGACGATGCCATTTCTGAGACTATTTTCCTCCACTCCCTAAAGATGTTCAAGCGGTGGATCTTCAGCCAGTATCCCTCTGTGGTCCAATCACAGCACAGCTGCATGCAAAGGTCCCTGAACTACGTGGAAATAGTTTATGCGAGGTCATCTGATTCTTGCCTCTCAGAGATTCTCACTACCCCGGTAAGAACCATCCACTCACACTGCCTGGCTACGGGACTTGTGTTCTCAGAATCTGATGGTCACAGGGTTTCATCATCTTCTGTTTTTGTAACTTTGTTTCAGCCTTTTCTCCATCTGCTAATTTTGTATTCGGTTAACAGGCGGCAGCACTGGTATCTCTTGCTCAGTTCCGGAGCCCAGGGCTCATGCATTTCCACAGCCACACTCCTAATTCCCGAAGCACTGAAGACTTGCCCTGTCACAGATATCATCGGTCTTTCAAACAATGTTTGAAGGTTGTTTCTAAACAGCATGAGCCGCTGCTTAGGATACCCATGTTAGCGTATGGATATTTTAAAGTACAGATAGGGCTTTGTACTTTAGTCACAAATAAAGGCTTGAGCATTTTATTGATTTTTTGGTCCTGGGTGTATTTTAATTATGTGGCTCTCTTTCAAAGCCCATCATTTATGGTTTCTAGAGTTGAGAACCAAACCATATCCTGGACTGGCTGCAATGGAGGAGGGGAGAAAGTGAGCTGAGCTCCAGAGTTCATGTGTCTTTGCTTCCTGACTGTGCTCAGCCTCATAGTTTCGTTATGGTTCATCGCCACGCCTTCCCACGATGATGGTCCTTATCCCTTCAAACCACGAGCAAAACATTCCCCTCCTCCTTTCCTTCCTTCGCCTTTCCCCTCCTTCCTCTCTTCTTCTCTCCTCCTACTCCTTCCCTCCCCCTCTCTCCACCTCCTTATTTCTCCTGTTAGGTGTTTTTCACAGCAACAAGAAAGATAATGAATAACGGGAAGAAATTGAAGAGGTAGGTGTCACCATAGCTGCCTTTCCTGGGAGTTTGGAAGACAGTGTGTCAGGAACAGTCAGTTCTGATACTGCAACACGATAAGGCTCCAGAGTTCATGCTTTCAGCGTTGCTTCACGTTCCTAACAGAACCAACTCTTTTAATTTACTGGAACTTCTGTAAAATATACAATCCTAGTAGTCAGAGCATATATAGTCGGCTAAGGTCACAGTCCCGCACAGACTATGTGCCTCTCAGTTTAAGCCCGAACACTGGTCGTCTGGAATGACAGCAAAAGATGGACTGGGCCAGGGATAGGCTTTCACCTGTGACAATTTAGGAAATAAGGGATGAACACTGAGGCTTGGAGGGAGCATGCACTCACAGTTACACCCAGTAAGTGCTGGTTCGCAGAATAGAAAAATAAGCAATCATAGAGATTTGAAAACGATATTACCCAGGCCAGAGACAGTAGATAGATTTGAGTAGTTTAAGCCTGGTTAGTCATGGCAAGGTTGGTGTGAGGGTTTCCACTCAGCTCAACGAGGAACTTGTCTAAGTATACGCTTGTGTCATGGTTGCTGTGGAGGATTAATATATTTGGCGTGATGGGGAGTTAAAGAAAGAAGCAGATGTCCCCATGGTGTCAGAAGGCATGCTCTACTTAGTATTTTGCTTAAATCTGGATGTACTTATGATTCTTACATAATCTTACACACATCAGATGCACAAGTGAATTTAAAATTGCATTTAACAATATCAGTGGGCAAAACTGTACACAGGGCCCCAGAAAATGGAAGAAATAGAGGAGAGTGGCCCAAGTGGAATGGCAGTGTCTCATGGTATCATTGTGTACTCTCCCTCCTGGGAAAAGCCTTGACAAGAAGCTGTTAGTAAAATCTTTGGTTTAATGGGTAAGAAGAAGCATGGGGTCAATGGGCAACACTTGGTTTAAGTGAAATTAAAACTGTTGAATTAATACATTTATTTTAAGTACATGAATGTTTTGCCTGCATATATCTATGTGCACTGTGTGTGCGCCTTGTGGCCAAGGAGGTTAGAAAAGGGCATTGGATTACCTGGAACTGGAGTTGAGCTACTTGCAAGCTACCATGTGATTGCAAAAATTGAACTCAGGTTTTCTGCAACAGGAGCAAGTGCTCTAAATGACTGAGCCATCTCTCCAGCTCTTGTTGAATATTTTTTTTGCTAAACTATTTTACATGCATTGATAAGAGCATAGCATTTTGGGATTCAGACATTTAAATAACTTTCGGTTATGTGTAGCATAATCTGCCAGTGAAGAGTCATTTAAATCTCAACTGCATGCTTTTGTTTAGGGTTCATTCCTGTCTTGAAAAACAAATTCTCTATTCTTCCCATCCCTCAGTTGTCTTGCTAGTAAAATTGCACCTGCCTAAATGACAGATACTATTATGAAGATTAATCCAAGTAGAAGCCCTCAGACACCTAGAGTACCTGGAATATGCTATGTGCTATTTAAATATATTTTTATTTTGTTATAAGGTATTCTTTCTTATGCTTCCATTGTAAAAGCAAAATTCCAAACTGTCTTGAGTGGGAGGCATTATCATTTCCTTTTCTTTTTGTTAGGGATAGGATCTCACTGTGTTTTCCAGGCTGGTCTAAAACATCCTAGAATGACACAATTGCCCTGCTCTAGTCTCCTGAGTAGCTAATGAGACAGAGCTGTGCAGTCATGCCCAGGACCAACGCTGCGCTTATGTTTCATTTTATCGTAAATGTTTAGAATATTTGCATAGAGCTGACACTCTGGAGAACAGTGAACCAAGAATGAACGAGCTCCTACTCTTAGGAAACCGCAGGAGTTGAGGATATCCAAATGAACAAAATGATGCCCTTAAAATCTGCAACTTGATTATCTTAAATTAGGCAAAGCAAGTGAAACACAATTCAGCACAATTTGAAATAAGTTAACTTGATAATGGAGGCATGTAAAGTCTAAACGCTTTTGGAGAAGAGACACTTAGGTTAATTTGTTTTTTCATTTGGTGAAAGTACCCAGGATTCTATTGCAGCTAAAGTGCACATAACCAGAGCAGACGGATGTGAAAAAGGCATCCAGCTTCACAGGGATAATAGCAAAAAGCAGAGAGACAGAGAGCAGGGCAATGTTTGGAAACAGCAAGGTGTATAAGATGACATGGCAGAGGGAAAGGAAGAGCCTGAAAACAGAAACCCAAGCCTGTGGCAGTTCTGACATCAGGTGGAGTCTGCTGGGACTGGAATACTTGCAGGTTTATGTGAATAGATATTTGTGAATATGAGGGGTCTCTTCCGGTCAAACAATTCTGTCTAGCTGCCTTTGAACCTTTTGAATCCTTACAAAGAGGTTTTATTTTTTTTATGAAAATCTATAACTTAAGGGCCTTGTGTTGTAATTTATTTAAAAACGCTGTGGTGAGAAGTCACGCAACAGGGCTCACATGGGATGTTTATTGGAAGAGGAGAGAGAAGGGGCAAAGAAGAGGCAGAGAGTGAGGCAGAGACCAGTCCCTGGGGACAAGAGTGATGGAAGAGAGAGAGAGATGGGGAAGGGAGAGGGAGGCAAGAGGTGAGCAAGGCCTGCCTTTTAAAAGGGAACATAGCAAATGTGCACAGGGCATGCACTTAGGGCTGCAGCTAAGGGCATATCCTGTCAGGTTAGACCAGTACAGATGCCTTAATACTAACATTCCTCCCTTTTGTTTACTATAAAAAGTTGAGGAGTTAGAAATGGGCAGCAGGTGAGGCAGGGATAAGGTTGTTATGTTCTCAAGACTGCTTCCGGCTGACCTGGGTGGCATCGATCATCTTTGGGGGACGTGAGAAAGCAGGGGTGCTGGCCACGTCCTGGGGTAGCTGGCTGTTTCTCTTCACTGTGCAGGCTCTGTGGAACCATCCGTTGCCACTTGGCCCTGGCAAATGCTGTTTGAGGTGGATCCAAGTTGGCTCCCTGGAGCTGATAAAAACTTTAAGTTTACAAAAAGAAATAAGTTTTAGATGCATTAGAAAGCAACCAAAGAGAATTTAAAATCCTGATCTTGTGGCTATGACGCAATAGTGGTAGAGTGTAGCATTTAGTGCTCTGCCAGAGCTAGACTAATAGCTTCAATACTTATTTAAATTCTCTAGAAGTTTGGTGTTGAACACCTGGCAACGACATAAATACTTAGGTGTTCTAAACCAAAGTTTCCAATCCAAAATATTTGAGACTTGTTGCTTTCTAAGTCTAAAAGAAGATAAAATGAAGAGAGAACTCATTAGGACTAAGAAGTGTACTCTAACCTTGGCAAAAGATGGCTGCCAGCCACGTGGCTGCTTACATCATGTTGAGGGTCACCAGCCAAAGTGGAGAAGAGCCACATGGTTGCTGTTTAAATAACAAGAAAGGGAGAGCTTGTGTGTGCTGAATGAGAGGAAGCTGGCTTCTCTATCTAACCTGCACAGTACAGCAAACATTTAGAGAGGGAAAGCAGACAGACACAAGCAGATTTTAGAGCAAAGAAAAAGAAAACCAGTGGAGAATTCTTTCTAGGTTCCCCAACTGTCTGGTTCAAGAAGTACTGAGGCCAAATTTGATTTAAAAGGAGTGGTCAGTGGGTCTCCAAAAGACATCCCAATGGGAGTGAGGAGGTGTGGGACACAGCTCCCAAAGATGAGGCAGAGGAAGAATGTGTGGGCTCAACAAGTGAGTAGAGAAAAAAGTCCAAAAGCCTGAATACGCTGGCATCCTAGGGATCCAGGAAAGATCAGATTGAGTAGGCACAAGCTGTTCAGTACATTGTCACACAAGTATAGGGGGCAAGGTCTCTGAGTCCTAGAGATACGTAGTCATCTAGTACAGGTCTTCAAGAAAAGCCAGAAGGCAAGGAGAGGGCTGTGCTTGAGAAAGGAAGTCTCACATCCAGGGGAATGGGCAGAGGCAGGTAGGCCCTCTAGTTTCCAGTGTTGAGTGGAAGGCCAAGCCGTCAGAGTAGGAGAAGGCAGATTTGTTACAGGTGGAGGACAGTGGATCAGAAAACAGATTTGGAGCAGGTGGGAGAGAGCGGATCAGAAGGCAGTAGCTAAGGGGAACTGAGGCCAGATCTGACTGCAAAGGCAGATGAGTTTAGAAGCCCTTAAATCAGGCGCTGAGTGCGAGACTTGGAGGTATAGACAATGTTCCCATAAGTGAGGCAAATAAGTGAGACCCAAGGGTCTGTAATTCCTAGCATCCCAGGAATTCAGAGAGGGTCCATTTCGAGAAGTCACAGGCTGCTCAGTGATTCATTAAACACAGAGCAGGGGCCAAGGGCTCCAAGCCCCAAAGAGCCTTGGGTGTCTCATACCAGGGCTTAATGAGGCCAAAAGGCAAGAAACCACGCCCAAGAGATGAGTCCTCACTCGTGGGAAATGGCCAGAGGTGGAGAAGTGGGGGCGCACCAATCATGCCAGTGGTGAATGGAGGGGCCCAGTGACCCAAGAGTTGCAGAAGCGAGGGTGTTCTATGTGTGCTGGGTTCCAGGGTACCAGCATGCCTTAGACTGTGGGTGGGCAGGAGAAACTGTCAGGATAGGATTCCTAGTCAGGGAACCAATGCTGTAATTTCTTTAAAAACACCACAAAGAGAAGTCATGCCATGCAACAGGGCTCACATAGGAGGATTATTGGAAGAGGAGAGAGAAGGGACAATGAAGCAGGCAGAGGCCGGTCCCTAGGGA
>LOEQ01010255.1:10619-21177 GCA_001685075.1 Bramus lutescens | reverse complement strand
AAAAGGGGCCAAGGCAGTTTCTTTATTAACCAATGAAAGTAACACATAGACAGATGACCCTCCTACATCAATAACCTTACTGATTCCATCAAATATTAAAGGGTTGTCTGTATACCAGATCCAGACACATACATTCATGTTTTACATGATTCACCTGAAGAGAAGGGTTAAGAGATAGATATGTAACTTACTATTGCACCCAGAAAACTATTGCCTACCTTTCACCAAAAATATTAGGGAAGCTAGTGATGTTATCTTTTTCTATTGGGATTGATAACATGACAGAATATAGATCAGGAATCCCATTGGCTACCTTGTCTACCATATAGAAAAGACAAATGAGAAGGGGGAATAGGAGACAGTAGAAGGAGGAAAGATGAGTGGGAAGGAACAAAAGGGAGGGAGAGAGAGAGAGAGAGAGAGAGAGAATAACAGAAACACAGAGAGAATCACATAGAATCAGTTCAATCCAAATATTGAATGCAAATAATCCTCCAATAGCTCTTTTGTCCCTAGACTTCTTCACATAACTCTTCATCAGTCTTGAGATGCTGTGTTTTATTTGTAAAGAAAGGTGTTGTGCAAATGCGTAATTTACTTCCCCAGAGAAGTTACTTTGGCTAAAAAAAATTTACTCTTTTTTAAGAGGTATTTAAAATTTAAAAATAGCTATCAATTTGTTCTTTTATAGATTTGTAAATTCTAAAAACAACAGCACACTGAAAGAGTTTATTAAAATAATATGTTGTTTTTATTTTTTGAGGTCTGTATATTAATAGCTGGATTGGGGTTTACAAAGTGGGATGTGTATTTCTTGTGTGAGGTGGAACATTAATATTGGAATGAGTGGCTAATTTTTGTGTTCAGGTCACCTCTGGAACAAGAGAGGCCACTTGGCTTAAGAATCACCTAGAAGTCAACACCACTATGAAAGTCATAACATAGAAATAGTGAGAATATTCCAGGGTGTTAATCAAGGCAAGTGCCTGACTAAGCTGCTGGATTACAAGCCTGACAGCCCCTCTACAGTCCCTCAAGTATCTGCAGTGTGGCTCTCTACACCTCACCACCTCCTGGTGACAAGGGATTTGGGACAATTATGGTGAAGATATCAAAAGAAGTAAATTTCTTTTTTAAATAGGCATGGGAAGGGATTGGTTAGAATGATACAGGAGGTTAAACACTCATACTACAAATGCCTAAAACCCAGGCAGGATCTCTGTCTTATTGAAAGCTTCTAAGGGGTGTGGCCTCACCTTAGAAAAGCAGGCAGACAATCATGATTTTCAGCACTCCTTTGGGTGTTTACTGAGTTTTCATTCAGTGTTAGTGACTTATCTGAACAGAGGACCTAGAAACAGAGAGCAATCCTTGCCCCTGTTGGAATCTGTGTTCCAGAGGAGGCAACTGAGAACTGGAAATAAATGAATGGATAGTATGTTCACTAGTTGGTGTGCTGTGGGGGCAATCACACTGCGCAGAAGGAACGTTTTAGCGACCAGAGGTAGGGAAGGCCTCACAAAGAAAGGAAGGGGCAAAGTACTGGGATATCTGCGGGAGGGTTTGAAAGAGGTGTGGAGGAGCGTCACTGGTACCATGACTAGCAAGCAGCGAGAAAGTTGGCATGGTTGGCAAAGGATGAAGATTGGAGAAGTAACAGGAAATAATGCCAGAAAAGTGGCAGGGCCCAGACCATGAATTTTGGAGCAGATGCCCAAGTGGATAGGGGAAAGACTATGAGACCTCAACCCTGCACGAACTACAGGCAACTACAGAAGTCTGAGAGCAGGAGAAATAGTGTTCCCTAGAGTAGAACGCAGCAATAGTTATCCAGTACCAAGTGATCAGCCCTGGAAGCATACATACAAGCAACATGAAACAGCATGAGCAGATTTATTTAGGTATATACAAGTTTATAAGTGTATGCACGTAGCATCAATTAAAGAAGAAAGAGGCCATGAATTTGAAAGAGAGCAAAGAGTGGCTGGGTATATGAAAGAATTTGGAGGAGGAAAGGGAAGGGAGAAAGGATATAATGATATCATAATCTCAAAAATAAAACAAAATAATTTAAAAAGAGAATGGGCTTTTATTCTGAGCAACAGGGAGCCTTTGAGGGGAGTCTGACACAGCTCCTCACTTACCCAATAATATGCTTACCTAATTCATGTTTGGAACCTTGATGAACTATATATGTGTATATATGTGTGTATACACACACACACACACACACACACACACACAAACCCCACAAAATATTCAAATGGTCCCACCATACAGGTTAGACACTGAAACCACTATCTGCAAATGAGGCAGCAAGATGGGTGGGTGGACATCACAAACGTTGCTTCCACCTGTGCTAGGTCCATTGCCCCACTGGAATTCAACTAGAGCACACCTCCACAGATGAAGAGTTTCAGGATGAAAAGAGATGAGCATTAGAGAGAATGCAGATTGACCATGCAGGTGGCATGTGCATAAACACATCCACATCTTCACCCCCATTTCACCATGCAATCTCATCTTTGCCATTAGACTTCAGGAAACCTATTGGTTGCATCTTGGATTCTCATGGGGCTGAGGGCGGAGCTCGCAAGCCTTCAAGCCACGAGCTCAGCTTTCGGCTTTGCTATAATGTCATTAGCAAGAAGAGTTTGAACTTATTTAAGAAGCTCTAATGTAGGACAATATGACTCCAACAGCAGTGTAGTCCTGTGTAGTTGAACCTCACTGAGATGGAAGCCCCNNNCCCATGTAAAATTGTTTGAGGCTATGTCAGTTAGTCCGAATGTGGGAAGGAAATCACAAAATTCACATTTCCTGATTCTTTCCCTCCACACCTCCCCTCCTGTTTTCCTCACCTCTGAGGTTGTCCTGGGAGACTCAACTCTTTTCAAACTCTCTAAATCATATAGTTCTGTTCTGCTTTGATATCTTACTCCACATCACACAACCAGACCTTCAGCACCCAAGAAAATGTGCCTTCAGGACCAAGTCGCTGTTGCTTATACCTGTGGAAGGACAGTTCCCCACGAAAAACAGAAATAGACATTTATAGCTTAGTTATCTCTACCTTATTTTCTCCAAACTTTTTATATAGATACAATGTTTAACCATTTTTAAATATATGACTTTAAAATCAGTGTGCACATTTAATTTAATAGTGTTTCAGACCATTTAAAAAATAAGTAATTTAAAGAAAACATGTGGCACCCAGTTTCTGATCCCACATGATAGCACTTTCATATGCTCATGATCACTCAGATGTACAAGTTTTTACACACTTCTGTCTTTCTTATTTACACGGTGAATACCCCGAAGGCACAGATTCTGATCTATTCAGATGTAAACGAAGAGCCATACATGAAGAGCTTATGCAAGGTCCCTAATAGAAAGCACTGAGAACTTAAATTCTAAAAGAACAAAGGGCTGTTTCTTATTTCTGGGGCTATAATTTTAGTTGAGCTTTCAAAAATATACTTTAATATTTATAAGGCATTGTTTATACAGTGTTCTACTTTTGGGTTGATTTATGTAATAAACCACATCTAGAGGTCTATAAACTTTAGGAATACTCATGCACTCTTAGGAATTTTATGTTTTGTTTTTACAATTACTTTTAGTCCTTAAAAATCTCTGAATATATTTTTCCCCAATACTAACATTAGCTAAGGGGCTAAAAGATGCCCAGCAAACTGTTCTCACAACACTACCCTTTCTTACTTCTGGGCACTGCTTAGTCAAAGGGTGCCTCTATTAGCAAGTCTAATTTTTCCAACACCCATGGGCACTGCCAAAGAACCCAAACAAAGTAGAAAATAGAGTTAGGTGAATAAATCATATAATTGTACTAGCACCTAGCCCATTTTATTTATCAAATATGAAATCCTTGGGTTGCAAGCCAATGCAGATATATAATAGATCTTTCTTAATGTATGGATCTCTTTCATACCAGCTCTGACTAATTCATTAAAATTTTAACTTTGAATTTCAGCCTTTGATCCCAGATTTAAAGTGTGTGCCATGGAATGGGAACAAATGTGTGCCTGCATTATACACATAAAACACCTGTAGGATCTTCACTAATTATGAGGTATGCGACTTTTGTTTTCAAAAGATCCCAGCTTGCAGAATATATTGCCTTTAAAATGATCTTTTCTTTCAAGAGTTTGGAGAACTTTGCATTTTGTAATTTATCTGTCTTCAAAGTGGGAAACGTCATAACTGTGAATGTAACCATGCATTTATTTTGTTTATAAACGTGAAAGCTACCCCAAGAGGAAGTGTGCCATGTGAAAATCCCACTGACTTGCTATCTATTAAGACTATAAGAGTTGAGTACCAGTTACTTTTTTCAGCTTTTGATGACCTCAAACACACACACAGCATCTTCAGAAAACTTATTATTATTTGAATAGAAAAACTGCTAAACAAGCAATCCTATAATTAGGGTTATGGTTAGGGTTAAGGTTCAAAATGTGAAGGCATAGATATGTGCATTAGAAACACACATATAATTTAGAGTGGCCAGGATCAACCTAGATGGTAAATGATGAGGTCTGAAGAGGTAGAAACTGCCATGGTTAACAGAATAGAAAGCAGTGTGTTCGATGGTCCTATGAGCAGAAAGACCATGGTAAGTTGGAGATAGAAACCAGCAATTGCAGCAAAAAAAATGCAGTGTGATTCAAAGAGGGGCAGCATATGAGCTGCTCCTGGGTCTGATGATAGAGGAACGACCTCACACATTCCATAAACAATTTGACACTCAGTACAAATAAAATGGAAGATGCTGAAAGTTCGTGTGAGTTGATGACAGAGAGCAGTGTGAACTGCACTGTGTATGTGTGCAAGAAATGCTTGTTTGAGCCTGCTCTTACTGGCATAGGCAACCAATTCTTACACACTTGGGAACATGGAGAACTTAGAGGGAAATTATTGGAGGCTCAAATTTGGACTCAATGTATTTGCACATGGGGCACTGGCAACCATCTCCATGAATGTTTGGCTGTTTGAGTTCTGATGTTGTTGTTGGGAAGACATTTTATCATCCCACCACAGGAACAGATGTAAATAATGCAAAGATAAGCAGAAACGTGTTGGACTGACCATACTGGGGAATGAAATGAGCGTTGTTGTTTGAAAAGTATTTATGGGCGACTTCTCCTTGTGAAGCAGATATGGAGCTGGATAGAAAGCATAGTGTGTCCCAGGCTCACGAGCAGCCCATCTTCTCTCTTGACAGCTTCCAAGTAGCTCTAGCTTGAAAACAAATGTTCAACTCTTCAAACATCCCAGTGATTGCCCTTTCACTCAGACAACCTGCTTCTCAAGAAAATGGGTGTTATAAATCTTTCCATAGACTCTGGTGAACAAGCGAAGAACACATTCTTCAATTTTGATAATGCTATCAGCATCATAAAGTGAACGTCACTTTATGTTCAGAGGCTGTGCTGTCTTCATCTGGTATTTATTTCCAATGTCCTCCATGCCTCTCAAAGACAACATGAATGCCAAATGGAGAAGGCAACTTGGACATTAAACTATATGTCCTCACACAATTTTTTTTCTCTAGGGTAACGCTGAAGTTGATGCGATGATTCTGTGAAAGTTTTATTTGTCATTTTATGAGATTAGAAAAAAATTCCATAAGGAATGTTCTCTTTGGTTTTCAGTAAGAATTATATATAGTGCAGAAAGGTAAGAAACAGAAGGGGAAAGACTGTTTATTTTGGCTAATTCTGTTGCTAAGCAGACATAATATTTGTATTCTGGTTCCAAATGGCTCATTTTGAATATAGAACAGATTTTTTTTCTTGTTGTGTCAGATGACAAAGGTTGAGACACTTAGCCAATGGTTAGCCTTTCTGTGAAGGCAAAACCATATCATGTCATTTTTACACCCCAAAGATGATTCTGTTTAGATAGGGTGAAGTGTCAGGAACGAAGGAAGCCCTTCTGACAGCAGGGTGAAACTCTCACCTTTAAAGAATTCTCACCAGAGGTGTTTGTAATCTCCCACTATTTTCCCTTCTTCAGAAAACTAGTTTGAAGATAAAGCAGAGTGTAACCTGTGCCCTGTCAGCTTCCTGCCAAGTGTTAGCTAAAAAATCCCCATCGGTCACAGAGGACACCATTTAACAAGTTCCTGGTGGCCAGGAATGAGTTCCAGATCACTTTCCATACTATCTGGCGGTCTTCTGCCACAGCCCCCCTAGTGATTCATTCAATCTGCAGAAGGCAGCATCTAGCTTCATGTTTAATGTTTTCCCTGACAAGGTCCTGTATTATTGTGTACCTGAAACTTAGAAATAAGGCAAATGACTTACCAGATTTTGATAACTTCAATAAAATAAGAATACCATGAAATCACCCCTAATCTACTGTCTGTAGCACAGGTTGTTAGAAGGACCTGATTTTACCTTTGGTATAGAGAAAATAAAAAATTCTGAGTGCTATGTTATTTTACTTAGAACAAGTTAAAAATTCTTCTCATTGTACGTTATGCCAATGTGTTGGGGTTCCCATGCTTAGGAGGTCTTTCTTCTCAGGGAGCTTGTATTCTTAGAATGAATGATTAGATGAAATATCTTCTGGAAGGTGTGATGTTGAACTTCCTTCCTACTTTTTAAAAAGAATTTTTTATTGAAATAAACCTAACTTCAAGAAGGGCCACAAAGATGGTGCAGAGATCTTTCTGTTCTGCCTAAGCTGACATCTTGCATCTTGCATAGCCAAATGATTATCGAGATGTCTAAGATTGGGATAACAAACACGGGTCTGTGGGTGTTACACACGCTCCCTAGTACCTGTTTGGTGTTTCATTGCCCTAGTGTGGATATCAAACTGCAGTCAGTTGTCATGTTTGCTTCCACTTCTTCAATATGTGGCCATTTCTGTTGTTATTTCTTATTTTTCATAACTCTGGTAATCTTGGGGACTATTGGTCACACCTCGTAGAATGTCTTTCAACTTAAAGCTGTTTGGTATTTTCTTATGATAAGACTGAAGCTAAGGATTTGAAGAAATGTGCAGAGAAAACCTTTCTTCTTGTCACCTTATGAAGGGCATCATGGTATGAGTAATTTATAAGGAGTGGCACTGACTTTGATCACATGTTTAGGATCAAACCACCAGCTTCTGCCTCTGAAATCACTGATCTTCCATTTCTATTATACTCCAAACCTCAAAACTAAATCTCAGGATATAAACTGTGCTCAAGGGGAAGAGCATTGAGCTTCCCTTCCTAGAAGGGGGAGGAGGAAGGAATTGGATACAAAATATGTTATGATATTAAAAGCAGTACTTAATACAGACCTTTTTCTGAGCCCATGCCTATCTTCCATGTCTCTTTAATATGACTTCCTTCAGTGAATGCCACAACAGTTACTGCTCTGGAGTTGAACAGGTATTTGTATGGATATGATGTTGTGTATATGTTATTCTTTGAGTTTTGGTACAGTCTTATTATTATGTATTTTAATGTTGAAATTCCTCCAACTGTGACCACTTCATGCTTTGTTAGATACTCTGCTGTTGCTGGCTAAAAGTGCAGCCCTGTCATTGGCTGCTGTCTGACAGGGAGATTTCCTTCTAGGCAGCTTTATATGAAGGTCTGTGATTAGCAAGCTTGGGAAAGAAAGCTGGGGAAAGGCCTTGTTCTCACTTTGAGAATTACTCGCACGTGTTTTTGAAAGCATCAGTGGCATTTTGCTGAGCACAAGTGATAGCCGTAGCAGAGAATAAAGGCAGCGTTCATGTCCTTCAGTTTGTTTATTCCTGAGTAATGACCATACATTTCCTTTAGTGAGATACCACACACTCTGTCTGAGCCCAGTAAAATGTCCTATAAACAAGCCTGATTAACAATTACATGTTGGGCTTTATCTGTATACTCTGCTGCATTCAGTTTGTCATGGGAAGAAATGAAGGATACGTCTCTCTTATATGAATGAAAATAAATTCTTTTGCCTTTAAGAATTCCAAGTTGGGGCAGATGACACCCATGCATAAAGTTCTAGAATCTCTGGGAAATAAATTGGAGATAAAGAGAAACAAACAAACAAATAACAACCTCAATCTACTATTTACAGTAGTAAAGTAATATAGGAAACTCTCCTGAGCAGAGAAGAAAGAAATCAAGTGGAGTTTCTTCTGGGGTCATCTCTCCCCATTGTGAAGAACTCTCCTCCCAGTGACAGGAAGCCCACCTGTAGAAGGTTAGAGACATGGCTCAAGACAGATAGGTGCTTAAAAATATGCACTGTAGTTCAGCAGTGGACATCTTTTAAAAATATATTTGAATTTTTGAGGTTATAATTATAATACTTTCAGCTTTCTCACTCCAGACCATGTCATGTGGATGTCCCTGCTGCTCTTTTAAATTCATGGCAGGCCTCTTTTCCTTTAAATGTTGATATCTATATCTAAATCTATAGTATGTGATATGTTTTATATGTGGGTTATATATGTACATGTGTGTGCATTCCTAAGTATGCGAATATTTGCTCAGTCTACAAAGTGTTGCTTGTATATAAACATTTTCAGGGTTGACCCTTATGTGTTGAACAAGCAACTGGTGTACTCTCATCTCGGGTCGACTATGTCTTCTGCTCTCAGTATTCCTTATCTGCCTGTATTTCTTTGTCCAGGGTTGAGGCCTAGAGAGCCTTCCCTTATCCACAGTAGCTTGTTACTGGTGTCATCCTTCTTCAGGTCATGTTGAGGCAGCCATGTGGTGCTACTTCATGGGTGTAGCTTCTGAAATTTCTAGGAGATGCAACCTCACAGTAGGCTCTCTGCTCCTCTGGCCCTTACAATCATTCTGCTCTATCTTCTGCAGTGATCGCTGAGGCTTAGGACAGGAATTATATCATAGACATATCAGCCAGGCCTGGGCTCCTCAACTCTACATTTTGATCAGTTGTAGCTGTCTATAGTGGTCTTCATCTACTACGCAGAGAAGTTTCCTTGTTAAAGGATGAGGACTGTACTTACCTATAGGTTTAAGTGCAAACACTTAGAATGTAGCTAGGGATTATGTTGGTTTAGTAAACTGGTAATTGTATGTTCTCCTCTGAGATCCATGACTTCTTTAGCCATGAGTGGTTGGCTAGGTCTCCATTATCAGGCAGGGTTTCCCTCTTACTGAGGACATCTTGTCCAATCAGAGGGTTGTTGGTTATTACCAAGCTATGTGTGCCCAAACTGTACCCTTAGAGTTTTCATGCCAGGATGGTGGTTGTTATGGTTCAAAGACATCATTGTTGGGTAGGATTCCTGGCTGTTTCCCTCATTTGGCAGTTTGCATCGTAACTGTTGGCATCACAAAAGCTAGTCATCAAGGAGGAGGATTTCAAGTCTGATCGAGCACAGGAGGCCCCTGGACTGTGTGTCTAAAGTGCATGGTGTCTTCAGCAATAGGAAATTACTTTTCATTTCTCAGGGGAAACCAAGGCATCACCAGTAGTCTGCATGCTTTGAGAGTCTTTTGATAGACTTGCTCAACAGCTCAAAACAGGGCTTCTCATGCCTAGTGCTGGAGTTTTTGTTATATGGACTATTGCTCTTGGGGACAGTATTATAAGTCCAGAGAGGAAAATTTCATTTAAATTCTGTAAATATATTTATATAGCCAATGAATGTGTATTATATGTAATTTAGGTAGAAACTTAATAGTATCATTATTTATACATTTTTCAGACTTGTGCACATGTGGTTATTTTCTTGTTCTGGTGTGTTCTTATCTGTCAGTACATGTAGAATGAATTTCTATCAACATACAGATGCTTCAGCAGTGTCTAAATTCAAGAATACCTGGCTTCAATGTGCAAGCACAAAACCTCTTGGATATTTGTGTTCTTAAAGATGATGTTAGGATTTATAACTCTCAGAGGAACTCAAGTTACAACTTATTCAGGCACCAACTATCTGTAGGCTCGCTCAGAAGCATTAAAAGTTGCAATTTAAATTGAAAATATATATGCATTTTTTTTAGAGGAATAATAAGGCAAAGGCTTATGAAGATCTTCTCTGCATTACTGTATGCATCTGGTAGAATCAACCTAGTGGAGAAGATGGGAGAGTGCACAGGAGTGTCCTTGCCAGAGAATTTGAGAACATATCTCTTCTATGTCTAATGACATATATTAAGTGTAATATAATACGGTGTAATGAATTTCATTTATCTACTGTAATGTGTCAGAAAAGACCATATTTTATGACAGAGCACCATAAAGATAAGTATCTGAGATGCTGATTAAAAACCATGATATCACAAGAAACTTCCTTCTGAACGTCATTGTTGGAAAAGAAGAGAAGAAACCACTTACATAAAAATCAAGCACTTTTCAAAAATGTGTTTTTTTCTTGACTTTATGCACAGGCTTAATCTCTCTCATACTCCCTGTTCCACATGTAATACTCCCAGCATTGCTGCAATTAGGCTATTCCACCTTTCGCTGTCTGCTCATCTTCCTCTAATACTAATCTTTGTCCCAAGTAATTTTGCCTATCTATCTATCTATCTATCTATCTATCTATCTATCTATCTATCTAT